>PPKM02000057.1:0-87379 GCA_003707685.2 Ogataea pilisensis
GAGTCTTGTGGGTGAGTGAGTGAGGAGGATGTGTGTTCGTGACGCTGATCTTGTTCCTGTCATGTCTTTGAAAACAATCACTTGATTTTCATGTCTTAGACGAGGTAGTAGTTGTTATACACATACATAACTACTTGTATTTCTTAAGATTAGTCTTATAGCTTACATTGTATTCATTGATATATAAACACATTCTTTTTTTTTGGTAAATCCAACAAACACTGATTCTTCAGTATACACACACAAAACTGGCTTGTCCATTTACTCACTCACACAATAAATAACTAGTTACCTTATTTTTTTCAACTTTTTCCATTTTTGCTACGTCAATTTATTAGATTCTACTTCTACTTTAACATTCTAGATATAAATCAAAATCAAAATTTTGTATTCTTTTGACAACATGTCATTCAAAATAAATTGGAACTCAATAGAGAAACAATCATTTTCCTCTTACACGACAGAATTACTCAATGAAGCTTTGAATTCAGGAAAAAGACCAAATATACTAAGTTCAGACATCAAAATTGTTGATTTGGATTTTGGAAATATAGCACCAGATTTCGAGATTTTGGAAATTGGTGATTTGGGACCTGATAGATTTAGAGGTATTTTCAAATTCAAATATAATGGAGATGCATCAATAACTGTCAATACTAAAGTTAGCGCAAGTCCGCTTAAGATTTATAAAGATAATATTTTAGATGACTTGAATGAAAAAAAAGATGTTGATTTTGAGACAGGTGAACAATTGGCTAATTTTATAACTCCTAATTTTAATGTTTCTGATTGTGATTTCGATATTCCATTGAATTTATCTTTAAGCAAATTCAAATTAAGCTCTATCATTATTATTGTTTTTAGTAAGACAAAAGGTTTAACACTTGTTTTCAAAAATGATCCATTAGAATCTATTGAAGTCAGCTCTACATTTGACAGAATTAAACCCATCGCTCAATTTTTACAAAAAACCATCGAAACCCAAATTAGTGAATTATTCAAAGAATTTTTACCTAGTTTGTTGTATAAATTCAGTTTGAAATACACTACTCAATCATTTGATCAATTTCACAAAGATTTATTAAATGAAGAACAAGATATTCACGAGAAGAGAGTGTTATTAAAAGATTTAGATCCCGAACAACCATTAAGAATCTCTCCAGGTAGTTTGATGAGATTGACAAGACTGTCAAGTTCAAGACAAACTTTATCACTAGGTGGCCCATTGTCATGCGATCGAATGAATGATGATTTAGTGACAAAAACTTTTGCTAATGCCATTTTGGCTTCAAACAATACATTCAGTTTAAATAAGATTCAATTAACAAATGCAGATTTCCAATATGGTTCAATAGGTAGTAAACTGTCTATTATTAAAGAATTTCAAACAAGATCGTATGTTAAAAACAATCATGATGGTTTAAAACCAAAGAGACGTGTGATTAAAATATCCTCATCTAAGTCTTCCAAGTCTTCTAAAGCCAATGAATCCATTCGTACTCCTACTGTTGAACGTTCTGTTTCTTCTACAATTACTGAATCTTCAGAAGCTTCATCTACTGCCACGTTAGTTTCACAACAACCTCAATCATTACCAGCTTTGCCGAATAAAATTGAACAGTCACAAGAATTTATCCCTAACCTTTCATCTTTATCTTCGTCTTCATCTTCATCTTCATCTTCGTCCAACACCCCTCTCCTTAATCATCCTATATCAAGAATCGCTAAAGATCACAAATTACCACATCATTTATCTAATGTGATACTGGAAAATAACAACAGAAAGCTCGCAAATGCGACTATCCCAATCAAGAAAGCTGATATTATTTACAATAGTGGGCAATCAACTAAGTATTTTAGTCCTTCTCCAAGAAATTCATTGTCATATGGTTATCCAGATAATGATTATCATATCGACAAAATTGAACAATTGAATATTAAGAATAGAAGATTGAAGTTGGATAAATTGTTTACTAGTTCAGGAAGCCCATTTTCTTCAGGTACTCCATTAGTTGAAGCTCCTCCTCCTTATTCGGTTTGATTATTTTGATTATTTGTTAACTCGCTATTATCTTTTCTGGCTATATACTTAGCTAATTGTTACGATCTTATGTTTTTAATGATGGATGGGTGGAATGCTTGTCTTTGATCTTTTTGTAAATATTGCTAGACGAATCTTTTTTATTACTGGGTGGGCTTCTCTATTTCTGTTTTTTTTTTTTGTTTTGTTTTTCTTTGATCTACTATTAATTCGGGTGTTATTTGCTATTTATTATGTTTTCTTCTACGGTCTCACTTTATTCATTCGATTTTGAAGGTGACTACTTATTTGAATGATTAGTTTTCACTTTCCTTGAATTATTCGCCTCTTTTATTATTATGTACATACGAAGAATATTTTCAACTACGTCACTAGGTAAACTTGCAGTCAACACAGACTATCCACAGACAATTATGAGTGTACATCACTTATGTGTGATGTGACTACGAATGCAGAAGCTTAAACATAATGATATAACTAGCTAAGCATTTTTCAACGCTAGATGATGCCGTAGAGTAAACAAACCAAATCAGACCAAGCATCTAATTTTAAATCCGATAGACGTTTAATTTTCAGTAATTTTCAATTATTTTTAAGCTTTTTTGTTCCAGGCTTTTTTTTGTATTACACTTTTGTGACATTTCATTGGCTGTAGACAAAGAAAGTTGCGAGGTGCAGGGGTGTGAGTGGACCCCATTCCCCTATAAATGGAATGGGGATGTGATGATGAAGTAGTTGATTTTGATGATATGTTTCGCTATTAGAATGTAGTGGATGGTATGTAGATATATAAATAGGTGACTATTTATATGAGGGGTACGAAGGGGATCAAAAAGAAGAAGCAGGATAGGAGACGTAAAAATTAGCAGTAAAGAAGAAGAAGGAGGAGGAGGAGGAGAAAAGGGAAGTGAAATTCAACTAAGGTAACACCTCAACGAAGCAAAAGAAACACAAGTAAAATTTATGTGTGTGTACTTATAAGTGTAGATACAGATGTAGCAGTAATAATGACATTATGAAGACGAACTTTATAAGTAAAAATAAATAAATAAATGATTAGATCTTATGTGATTGATTGAAGAGATGGTTCGTCTTGAGCATTTTGCTTAACAAAGAGTTTCAAAAACCTCGAAAGAATTGAATTATTCAAGTATTCCTCTACAGAACATCAATTAATCATACCAAACTGAAAGAACTTGGAAAAATTTCTTAAGGGGGACTCTTTCATTCAAAAACTTCCAAACAATTTCTTCTGTTCTTCCCATTCGCCAGTGGTAAACACCTTTTGAGTGAATGCATGTATTTGAGAAATCTCATCTTTCAACGCTCCATTAACTAGTCTATGTCTCAATAGTTTATTCTTTCCTTGGAAGACATCACTGACTATTATAACTGCAAATGCTTGTCCACAACCCCCTGACATGTCTTGGACTTCTACTTCGACAGCCTGAAGACGGTCTTTTATTATTTTGGTTAGTGATTCGGTTGTTAGCTGCTGTGACATTATTTTTGCGTGAGGATAATTTTTCTTTTGAAGACTTAAAAATACAAAATTGAAGAAATCGCCATAAAAGAACAAAGAAAGATAAAGGAGCAAAGAGAACAGACACAGGTGAAGTGAATGAATGAATGAATAAATAGATAGAAGCCAAACAACCAGAGATCATCAAGCGATAAATCCCAGTAGAGCGTCGCGGCTTCTCTTGTCCTCGTGAGAGAGGCGAGTGAAGTTTCATTTTTGTTCTTGTTTTCTTCGTCTATTGGGGGTTATGAGTTGTTGTTGGTGTTCATGGGAAGTATACACAATTGTTACTACTTGAAGCATAATTAATATGTCTTTGATTCATCCTACCAGATTACAAAAGTTAGTCTCTAAGATCCAGAAACTATACCCAGTCAGGTTCGCAGACGGTACATGGGACAACACTGGCCTACTAGTTGACTCCACGTCATCCACAACAACAACAACTACAGGAAACAAATTAAATGTCTTACTGACTGTTGATTTGACCCAGTCAGTGGTCGACGAGGCTATACATTTAAAGAGTAATCTGATTTTAGCATATCATCCATTCATTTTCAAAGGTTTGAAATCAATTACTCATGCCGATCCACAACAAGCGTCATTGATCAAGTTAATTCAAAATGGAATATCTGTTTATTGTCCACATACAGCAATCGATGCTGCCGTCGATGGTGTTAATGATTGGTTAGTTGATGGAATTACAGATAACAAAGTGAATCTGGCTAGTAAAAACGTTATTGAGGTTAGCCCTACAGGGGTAGAAGGTGTAGGTATGGGCAGAATTATTCAATTGAAAGAGTCGATTTCATTGAATGAGGCAATCAAGAAGATCAAGTCACATTTAGGATTGCGTCATATACAATTAGCCACTAATGAGCAAGATAAAGATTCCAAGACAATTAATGAAATTGCCGTGTGTGCTGGATCTGGAGGATCGTTATTCAAAGGAGTGAAGGCGGATTTGTTCTACACTGGTGAATTATCCCATCATGAAGCATTATATCTTAAAGAAATTGGGTCTAATGTAATTATTTGTAATCATTCTAATACAGAGAGAGGTTTTTTAAAAGTTTTGAAACAACAGCTGGAGAAGGAGTTTGCTGAGATTGAAGATGAGCAAGAGATTTCTGTTGAGATCAGTCAGTCTGACAGTGATCCATTCCAAGTAGTCTGAGTATGAGTAGACTCTATTTACAAACTTTTGTATGTACATATATATATATATATATATTAAATATACCCTGCACAATTTCACCCGTTCCACCAATCACTGATATACATATGTAATCTCTTCTCCTGATAACAGACAACAGCAAATAAAACCAGCAAATGACCGCCAGATGAGATGCAATCAAATCAAAACCAAAAACCAATTACATAAGCACTTTCAAAGTATGCTGCTTTTTTTTTTTTGTCAATCGACGGCTGGATTTGTGCTCTTTTGAATGGTTGCTAATGACAAAGGAACAAGAAGCTGTTGAGTCACTTTGGATTCATGTCGAAGGGCGTGTTGTTTGCAGTCTGAGTTTATCGTCTTGTTGCAGGACATTTAGAGTCACGCTTTTTTCCTATATACCCTGCGTGCGCCCATCTATTCTATTTAGGTGCAAACCAGTCCACTGAGAAAGTACAACAGCCGTCTAACGTACCATTGAATAATCTCGTCACGTCAAATAGATTCTCCGCTACTCTAGCCTCTCCATTGTTTGTCCCTTTATGTCTCTTTGCTAAATTTTTGAAAATACATACATTCATACATACATACATACGTACGTACATACAAATACTTACACGTATAAAGGAGAGACAGATCGGATCAAATCAAATCGGACCAAACAAAATCAAATCCTCGTGTCATTCATTGCCTGCTAATTCTTATCTTCCAATTTCTTCAGACCATACGAGTTTGGTATAAGAATATACATATATATGTGCACTCATACATATATTTTCATGAACACATATTAAGTCAATAATGTCTCATTATCCATCCAGACAGGATCTGTCCCCATTATCCTCTCCCCCCCAATCACCACCACATTCTCCTTCCGCATCTCCTTTCCATTCACCCTCTATAAGTTCCACTGCTGATATGATGAAGCGTAGTGTGTCGGAGTCCATACCTTTACCTACAGCTTCGTTGAACAATTCATCTACAAGATTGCCATCGTCCTCTTTCTCTTCTCAAGGAGAATTGGCTCCGATGCCCACAACAACACATGTCAGTTTGTCACAAGAACGCAAGCCGAAGAAAACACACTCTCATTCTAATCTACTGCACATGAAATCTGTAAGCTCTGGAGTTTCCACACCGCCAAATACTTCAAATAGATACGATGGTAATAGTTCTTCAGAAGTGCCCATCCCCAGATCTAATACTGCTACTGCTAATTCTCATATAAATCTAGGACCTTTCTCTCATCAAAAATCATCAAAAACTCATGGCTTTCATAATCCTTCAACTTCAACACAAGAAAAATCCCATTTGTTCTCTTCACGTAAGAACCACAAATTGAAGAAAAGAGTGCCCACTGCTACTTCTTCTCCAGAATCAAAAAATTTCAATGCAGTGGACATGAAAAAGACTTCTTCCTCTCACTCCATTTTTAAATTAACCAAAAGAGCTACAAAATTAGCAGGCGATATTGCTTTTGGATCTGCAACTCGTGAGAATCAAGATGCCGAGGAGCAAAAATTCCAGGATTTCAAGTTGAAGAGACAAAAGGAACGTGATGAGAAGAGACAAAAAGAACTAGAACAACTAAAAAAGAAAGCATTTGATAAAGGTATCGAAGCTTATCTTGACCATTTCAGATTTTTTCAGAAGTATATGGATGATGCCGAAATCAATGATCCCGTTATATACGCAATTACAAGAAAAGATCTCTGGATAACTTGGTATAGAAAGTTTTTGAAAGGTTTAAGAGAAGAGATCTTAGATTATGAAACTACATTGAAAGAGAAAGAAGCTTTTACTCATACTCATAACATTAACTCCCTGTCTTCTTCTCCTTCTTCTTTTTCTTCTTACAAAGCATCTAAAAGTGATGCTGACCTGAAAACTCGTGCCAAATTACACGACTTCTCTTCGATAACACCACTATCTATTGATTCTGTAAAAAGTGCAATGTTTCATGATAAACGAATTATTTTAATCTTGCTTTGGTTTTTGCAGATTTTGAAAAAATTACTGGACCAACCGACGCTGATCCATAGAGATATTCTTTCTAAACTCAAAGGTTTACAGGGCGAGGTAGACCCATCTTTGGAAGCTGATTTACCTGAAATTGCTGTTATCACTTGTAACAAGATGCTGTCCGATAATTATGATGATGATAGCGCTCAACTTACGGAAGGTTCAATGCTAAGTTCCAATGTTGAGTTCTTGAACGGTTGGCAGGTGAGACACGATAACCGTGGAGTACATACCAATTTCGTCATTGCTACAAACAAATATCTAAAAATAGTCGATTTTGCAAATAAAGGTTATTTACCTCCTGATGTGATGAAGTCAAACCCACAATTTGTTAAACCTTTGCTAGATAGGAATTTTTATGACTCTCATTTAAACGAAAAGGAACAAGGATTTTTACATGATTATTCCTCTTTTACTACACCTTCCATAACAAAGTTACCACTTGCGGATAATACTCAATCGTGTGTTTGTTGTCCTGATTATGTGTTGAGTGCCACAGAGGCTAACATAATGGAATCATTATCCGAACTCCATCGAGTTTTGAAACCTGACGGGTTTGTTCAGTTTTATCTCTGGGATATCGATTTACTTCAAACGCGGCAAAATGGATTTGACAGCTCAAATACCAATCAACCTAGCAATAAGCAGTTGAGCTTTTCAGATGTCGACGAGTTCGTTCGTTATCAGATTTGGCAGAGACTGGCTAAAATCACAAAAGACAAGAATAGAATTATACCTGATCTAACTAGCCGCATCATACCATTACTCAGAGAATTGGGTTTCAAAAAGATACGTTATTCCTATGTTGGATATCCTCAGATCACAACGTTATCGGACATAGGCGACACAACATCAGGGTCCAATGCTGGTATGCATGACTCAGATACATTGGCTCAACAAGGCGGCAGCGGTGGCTCTACTAATACAAATCATGGAATGGGACAGGATCGTATTAATTCAGTTATAACAACCAACTCAAACAAAGGTTACAAAGATTTAAGAATGAACTCATTTTTTGAATTTTTCTCCAATTATCTTGAATTCATTATTTTCTCGAAGGCACTAGCTGTAATGAAATTCACAAACACTTTGAAATTCTTAGCCCCAACTGGTGACAAAGACTGTTCAGTTGGTTTTGACGACTCTTCATTATCTTCAGCTACACCGCGAACATCAGTTTCGTCGTCATTATCTACTACGGCAGGAGAGGCCCATTTACACCCGCTTTCCCCTTTGACTCCTGCTGAGGGCCAATTCTCCTCATCGCATCGTAACAACTCCACTAGTAGCACAGCAACATCGCAATCAGCACATAAGAAACATTCAATTATTGACAATACTGACTGGTCTGACAAGCGAGATGTTGTCGATTCTGAAGAGATCAATTTGATCAAATTGTTTATTGATTATAAGCTTAATGGCTGTTCTGGTAAACTAGTCCGGGAGCAAATACTCAATCCGAATATCAATCTAATTAAGGAAAATTTTGGCAGTCAATTCAGTTCTGCCTCCGATGGACTCAGAAATGAAGGTTTGAGCTATACTATGGTATTAATCGCTGAAAAATGAGCAACAAAAAAATTTATTTATTGCATTGGTTTATGTTTTTATGTTTATGGTTTTTTTTTTTCTGGTTTCCGGCCCTTTTTCGTTTGTTCTTTTATTTTTTCTGAAAATGTTACGTGTTACGCTTTATTTTGTTTATTGCTCTTTTTCCTTGCATAATATTTCATTTACGCTTATTCGACCCTTTTCAAACTGGATGTTTACTATGATTCCAGTTTTGATAGCAGATGTTGGGTACTACAACTCATTAAAACAATCAAATTTTTTAAAAAGCTAATTTTTTGTTATCATACAAAATGTCTATAATTATAATAAATATTGTCTAATGAGCGAAAAATTTAGACGTAAATAAGCGACAAAACCCCTTGTCGCCCAATGCTCAAATCCCCAAAAAAACCAGCACATATTAAACTTAACCTTGTTTACTGTGACCCCCAAACTTCCTTTCATTCTTACTAACAGTATCATCACCTCCATCGTCACTTTCTTCTTCAGATTCGTAATGAAAGTTCACATTTTGTACATTGATATTTCTTAACTCTATTAACTCGTCTTCCTCGGAACTAGAACTGGTATAGGTTTCATTACTTTGATGAAGATGGACTGAAGGAGCGGCACGCGATTGTGCCCGCAATTGTGATTCATCTACTGACTCATTCGAGTCTTCATCCCTACGTTGTTGATCCAGTAGCACCTGATGCTGCTGCTGCTGCTGACCTTGATTCTTATTTTCCTGGGTCTCAACCCAATTTTCTTCAGTATTCTTGACACTGAAAGTTTTCACGTTATGTTCGATTACCGTTCTTTTCTTAGATGGGTACGTTTTCAACATTTTTAAACTCTTAGGAAACAACTTGTATATGCTTGCCGATGTAGTATGATCAGTTGTGAGTTCAGATGTTTCCATATCTGTATATTTCAACTTTGATTTATCCTTAGCAAATGGTTCCACGACGACTTCTTTTGGTGAGTATATGTAAATGTCATCATCGAGCAGTGGAAGGGGCGACAATAACTTAGTAGCAGAGTCACCACCGTGATCGGTATTTGGGTTTTCTTCAGGTAGTTTACGATGAGATGGAAACATTTTTCTTTTCAACTTCTTATAATTTGTAGATTTTAAATTGAATTTTCCTCTTTTTTGCGGGCAAGGGTCATTTGAATTTCGAAAATCGGTACTGGCCTCATATTCTTCAAAAAACTGTCTTCCTAAGACACCTTCCTTTTGTTTAGATTTCTCCATTTGATATATTCTACTTATCCATTCCCAAGTGACAATGTTAGCTATCACATAACATGTTAAATTAAAAATCTCGGAGAGCTCACTAACCCAAACATTAGAAATATCAGCAATGAAGAATGCAACTGAAGAATTAACACTAATGAAAGTAGTCACAGTCAAGGGTAAGATACGAGTTGAAAAAATATAGTCTTTTTTCGAATACGAGTAAACTTGCATAAGCGAACTAAACAAAACAGACAATGAAATTCTCAATAAGTACATGAAAGCAGGCAAAATAGCCATATTATCGTCACTGTAATAGTCATTTATATTTTCAGGGTTTGTTAAAAAAGTAGAAACGGCCCATATTATTTGAGCTAACAATGACAATATTACCCCACTAACAATAATAACTTTCTTTTCCTTTCTTCTTGGGAACAGTCTTTTAATGATATCAATCTGAGTTAACAACATCAACAAGAATGTAATGAAAAAAACCACATTAAATCCTAACGATTCTAGAAGATCATCCATAAATATAGCACCTGAAGATTCTCCTTCTTTAAACTGTTGAGATAGTTTGATCATTGTATAAATATAAATAGAAACTAATTGACAAGTTGCCAATAAAGAAGACACTTTTAAAAGTATTGTTGGTTTGGAAGACGTGATGTAGTGTTTTGTAAACAATATGGACGTAAGGAAAACAGAAATTACAGCGGCACTGGAAATGGTGTAAATTATAGGATAAATCGAATCCCTATATCTATAGTCTAAACTGGCAACCTTTTCATGGTTTAGATACAAATACCAGGATTCACAAAATATGGGAAGACATTCAATCCCTTTGCGTTCCATTAATAGATTGGTTGAATACAACACCGGCAGCTCATTGTCACATAAATGCAGAAACTCATAACTATCGTTTGTATTGTAAGCCCCATATTGTGTTATGATGAGTCCCTCTGCCAATTTTAAAGGATAACATATCGAATAATCTATTGTTCTTTCATTGGGGTACCTCCAAATGACATTTCGTTCTTGCAACGTCATGACTGACAATTTTGAAAGGATCCAACCCACAAAAATGCAATGTGTACCGAATTTAGGTATTAACCCTCCCTTTAAAATATGTGAAACTTCGGGGTATACCTGTCAAGCAACATATGGATCGATCACAAAAGGAAAATCCGTTCATACAATGACGTATTCTTCTTTGTTACTCGAAAAATCGAAAGCGCAATTTTTAAACAAAGCCAAAAAAATCAAAGGACGCCTCACTAGAAATTTCAAAAAATGTATCTATCTGTTTACATTTGTTCTTCTGAACCGATTACCCTGTTAGTCTTGAATTGATAGTCCGATCCAACCGAATGACTTACTTATAACTTAGAGAAGTATAGTCAGATACAAGATTTAGGAGTTACCTTCCTGCCTATACTTTCAGTATTACACTTCGAAAAGATAAACGCAAATAGGACTGAAACAATGTACAAAAATGTCAACCTACCGTACTCCAGCTCAGTTCCCAATCTACTTGAACAAAGAAAACATCACTTGTTGTCACCCCAAGCAAGAGAGTCGACTTCTCCGAAACATGCATCTAGTGTAGACCAGTCTTTGTATCGTTTGACTCTGGATCCCTTTCATAATGATAAAATGAAATCCAACACACTAAACCCATCGAGCAAAGAAGATGGACATGCCAGACAACCATCTGATTCAGGCTATAGTCTCATAGATTACTATATTGATAACGCTGACGATAGTACAAAGAATAAAAATGAACCGTTTACACTGATAACTCAGAATGGATCCTCGACATCACATTTTTCACCAACACAGGATGATTCGCCAACCGATATACACAAAGATATAACACAGCAGCAGCAACAACAACAGCAGCGGAAAGCCTCAATTACTAGAATCGAGTCATTCGCATCACTCAAAAGGTCTCGTACTTCGACAGAGCTGATTCGTAATAAGATTGACGAATCACTAACTACTGAAAGTCAAGAACAAGACAACAAGAAACATAGAGTGGTACCAATTTCTACTCCTACCTCATCTGTCATCAATAGTTCAGCGTCAACTAAACGAAACACAAGACAGTCGATTTTGTCTAGTGATAGAGATAGATATGGATTTAAGAAACACAATTATTTCATTACACAGGAGGAATATAACAATTGGTGGAGTGATTATTCGGTATACTTAAGTAGAAGAAAAAAGAAATGGGAAAAACTCATGTCTAAATATGGATTGCAAACATCAAAAAATATTGCCCCAACTAGATTCCCTGCAAGATCAGAAGATTTGAAAAGATATGTCAGGAAAGGTATACCTGCAGAGTGGAGAGGTAACGCATGGTTTTATTTTGCAAAAGGGTATGATAAAATGAAAGACAATAGAGAAGTTTATAATAAACTTGTTGAAAGTACTATGGACATGGTGAATGAGAATACAGAAGCTATTGAGAAAGATTTGCATCGTACTTTTCCTGAGAATATATACTTCAATAACGTTACTAAAACAACTGAAACTGGGGAAAGCATTGAAGAAGAAAGTCCGTTGTTGCAAACATTGCGTAGAGTGCTAAAATGCTTCTCAAAGTATAAACCTTCCATAGGCTACTGCCAATCATTAAATTTTATTGCTGGATTGCTGTTGGTTTTCATGGATGAGGAGAAGACTTTTTGGATGTTGGTGATTATTACTGAAAGATATTTACCAGGAATTCATGATTTCAACTTGGAAGGTGTTAATGTACATCAAGGTGTTTTGATGCTTTGTGTAAGACAATATCTGCCAGAAATTTGGCCATTCATTAGAGAAAATGACAATAGTAGTAGTGGAAGTGGACTTGGTAAACACAAGTCTAAAAATGACAATTCATTTCTCTATGATTTACCACCGTTATCATTTTGTACCACTAGCTGGTTCATGAGTATTTTTGTTGGTGTTTTACCTATTGAGACCACATTAAGAGTTTGGGACTGTTTGTTTTATGAAGATTCAAAGGCTATCTTTCAAGTGAGCTTGACTATTTTTAAGCAAGTGCAGTCTCAGATGCTGGAATTAACTTCAGCAGCAATATCACCATCGTCATCAGTTAACGGATCACAATCATCATTTGAAGATGACGGATTCTTGTCTGCCGAATTATTCCAGATTCTTCAAAATTCGCCAAAGAAGATTCTTGACGCTAATCACTTACTTGAGGAATGCTTTAAGGCTTCCAATTTCAGCAAATTGTCACAAGAAGAGATACTAAGTTGCAAGAAGTATGTAATTGAGAGTCGAACGAGATACAACGAGTTAATTAAGCGAAGGTCAGCAGTGGGGCTAAATGAAAATGAACGTCGTGAATTGATGAAGAGTGCCATATTACTGGAGAACAAAAAAGTTGGATTGAAATCGTTGAATTGGAATGGAAGGCTGAATAGTAGGATGAGAAGGATTCAACATAAGTTGAGATAAATACTGATATGTAGGCAGGTAGCCGGTTATACATTTATACATTTTTACAGAGACATACAACACGTAATTTTATTCATTAATTTTTCTGATGGTCGGTCTTATTATATAGAACAGATTTTTTTATTGTTTAAACACACCCACGTATACTTCTCATTGGTCTTCTGGACCAACTGGGGTTGGTACGACAAAATCCAAACTTAGGTATCCACTTAATCTGGGACTAATTAGCTGAATAGGAACTTCATTGTGATAAAACTCCTTATTAATGGTAATAACATAATCTTCTAATAAATCTGCTTGTTTCTTGTCATATCTTAAAAATGCAAACAATCCAAATGTCAGTATATCAAATATCAGATACAGTATGGAGAGTGAGTCAGATTCGTATTGCTTCTTTAATAAATCATTAATTGTATTTACTATCATAGTAAATTGCTCTTGTTCAATATAGAGAGACAAAGGAGACACAGAATTTTCACCAAACCATTGCCCATTAATTTGCTTTTGAGGTATGAAAGTAGTTACAATAGTAACCAGTGTCGAATCTGAGTTGGAACGTTGAACAGAATCCAGTTCTGTGCCCGGTAAGACGTTAATAAATTGTGGGTAATCTACTGAAGTAAGTCTTGGGATTCTGACTACTCTTGTTGTGTTACTTTTTGTGAAGTCATAAACGTTAGGGAAATGTGTAGTTATGAGGTTTGTAGTGATAAACGAATCCACTTGGTTGTATTCATGGTAATTAAAGAAATCTATACTTCTGCTTTCTGGCTGATGAAGGTTGGGTTGTCGTTGTTGTTGTTGTTGTTGGGATTCAGGATCTGTTGAAATGGTGCTCATCATCTTTTTTTTTGAAAGGCAAGCAAGCCTTTTGGGATTTTGGTAAATTTAATTTCTCGAAATAAGTAAATGGACGCTAATGACCATAAGAGATGTATTTGTTTTATAGAGCTAATTATATATACTTTATCAATTGATAATAAGAAGTAACAGCAGTATCGAGTATTAGAATGTCGGTGACCTCTGAACTTGAATTTTCTAGCAAGTTTCTGAACCTGATCACTTTCGTCTCCCCTTCGAAAGTTTTCGATTCAGAGTACGCAAAGAATCTAAATGATCCACAAAAAATAGAAAAGGTAGGTTATGTTGTACACCATTCTCACCCTCGGGTTTTCATTGATATATGTCATTACACTAATATATACTAACGATGATATGTCATTACAAATTACTCTAGTTTGGTTTCCCAAAAATTTTGAACCCACCACTTTTCCAAAGAAGCACCACTTCCACTTCCAAGACAGTTAAGGTCAATTTTAAATCGTTAAGACAACCTAAATTTGCCACTTCACTAGAGATAGCATCTAATGTACTAATCCATAAATTGAAGGCTCAACTGGTTCAAAACTTACAAGAGTTGCAAGATCCTGCTTTGTTGTTTCAAATTGAACAAATAAAACTTATGCTAAAGACAAAGACTCTTCATGATGGTGATAGTTTAGAAAAATACCTACCCGACCCGACCACCACAGAGATTAGTTTCAATGTCTTGGTGTCTAAGCCAATTTCATCAGGAGTGTCCACTTCCGTTATTCCAAAGGTGGATGAGGAGCTAACCGAGATAGGGCTTGAAAAGCAAGTTACGGAATTAAGTTCTGATGCTTGGAGCAAGATTTATAGTATTCTCGAGAGTGAGATCGGTGACACTACAATTAGAGATAAATACTTTAATGAGTTGAAAAAGGTGACGTTACAGTAATTATTTTATTGATATACGTCATTCGATTCTTTGTTTCGTGTGCAGAATGTATATATATATATATGGATATATTTTAACAGGCAATATAGGGCTGGATGTGGCTACTTTTATATTGTGCTATATTCCTTAGGAATTGTTGAACTTTACACAACGCCATGTAACTCATTGTTCAACTAAGTCCGACTAAACATGTATACACAGACAGACAGACAGGTAGATAGATAGATAGATAGATAGATAGATATCTTTTCACGTCGTACGACCTGTTGATATGAATGCATTAATTAAACTGACCTTTCACAGGCAGTGCGACGGTAAAACCCAAAACTCAATAACAAAAAAAAAGTTGAACAGTGAAGAAGTTGATTCGATTCTTTGACTTCAAGATGATCTTAGTTAGTACCTCTTTCTCCTTTAATGGTTCATGTTATACGTGAAGAAAACTTGATTGCACTCATCGAGAAATAGTTAAGAGTACAACTTTGGCTAGTAAATGAGGTCAATTGATAATGAATACACGAATGACGATAACCTTGTGTTGATACATTTAGGGGCAGGAAGCCATCATATACTTAACAAACCACATCTTCGAAACATCATATCAAAGTCATTACGAAGACATCAAAAGAGTGATTCATCTACTAGCCGACCGTTTTTACCTCCTTTCTTCAAGTTATTGGAATTTGAAAATGAGTTGACTCAATTGACGCAAATAAGCAGGATAATCGAGGCCTCACCTTTGACAAATACGGGTTATGGATCTTCAGTGACAAGAAATTTGACCGTTGAATGTGATTCAAGCGTCATTGTACAAGATTTGAAACGCAACAAGAGATTTCAGTCGTCTTTGGTGACTAGCCACTCTGAATTTCCCATTACTGACTGTTTAGAAAATTTGAAAGCTCAAGTTGTAAATCCAAAGAAAAATGGATTGGGGCTCACTGCACCTATTATCAAAGTTGGCATTACTAATACTGATGATAAACGGGAAGAAGAGCCCTCCGACAAATCTGGTGACCCGCTGGTTTCAAAAAATATGCTGAAGACGTATTTAAGGTATAAAGAAGAAATAAATTTGATAGACGTGGATAATTATAACATTGAGATCGAGCAAGAAAGTGAAGATACAATTGGTGTTTCAATTATCAACTCTCGTTGTATAGTTACAGGAGTTTCATCGGGTGGAGCACTTTTCAAAGAACCAGGAAGAGTTGGATGTGCCGGTGTTGTTGGTGCCGGATCTTTTACAATGGTTGAAAACGGGATGATTGTTAGTGTTATGTGCTCCGGTAATGGAGAAGACATCATTCAAATGGATTTGGCTAGATTTGTGAGTAGACACTTGATAATGAATTACAATGAAGACAAGCTGATTTATGAAATGGTGGAAGAAGCTATTTTGAAAGCAAGTGGAGAATGTGACTTACGAGCAGTTGACTATAAATTTGATCCAATGTTATATGTTGGATTGCTTGGATATTTTGAACACACCGAAGGGTCATACAAGGTGGTATTTTACTGGCACTCCACTGAGACTTTTGTCATTAGTCTAAAGAATGGAAATGAGGACTTCCAGTTTATATTCAGCGAGTTGCAGAAAGGGGATATTTACAAAAAGGGAGAAATCCACGTCCCGTGACAACGTCCACAAGGCCCTGCCAGCGTGCGGCGGCGAGCGGCGAGCGGCGTAAGGGCTATCACAACTGTATAAATTGCCCTCTGTACAGATGTCGTTTTGGGAGCTGGGCACGGGGCGGGCCGAGGTTTCCTCTTTCTTTGGCTGCCCTGCCCGGTTCTTTCCTTCGTGCGTGGGTGCGTCTGATGTGTATAATGTAGTATAATGTAATATAATATATGTACAGAGCGGTGTATGTTTAATGTTTAATGTCTGGCGACCAGTAGCAACCACTAGTAATTACTTGTAGTATGGCATTTCAGACGCCTTGTAGATTCTACCGCCCTGGTCTGTTCTGTTCTGTTCTGGTCATGTAAAGGCGGGCAGGCATAAAGGAACACCGCTTCGTGCGGGCAGACTCCACACAGACGCACCTCCCCTTATTAATCTCTCGCTTGCCCCGTGCCCGAACCCGCGGGACGTGGGCCCTGAATCGCGAGATGGCCATGGCCAAACTTCTTCCCCCCTGCCCTGCGAGAGAAAAAAAAAAACTCACCGCACAAACCTGAAATTCAGCCTTCCCAAAGCACAAAGAGACTGAAACGAAACAAAGATTAACAAACAATACAAAGAAAAACAACGACAGCCAGAAAATTGCACCAGCAAGTCTTTTGTGTACCATTCATTCACTATTCAGGCTTTAATTCGACCCCCATTTTCCATACTACTAAACTCTCTGTTTCCATTGAATTATCGATCCACTCCAAATTAAAACAATAAGGCATCTATAATCGGTGTGAATTACCTATCACATAAACAAATATCAAATTTGTTACTTTTTTGCAAACACATGCTCTTATACGTGCACTAATAATATATTGGTACAATATTTTCGCTATTTCTTCAAATCAACCCAACATATTCAAAAAAACACGTAAAATACCAAATATTCAACAATCATTGAAACCATATTCGTCAAAAACAACTAAAGACTAAGGCTAAAAGGCTAAAGCTAAACCCCAATCCTACTCTATTCTGCATTTATTTCCACAATTGTTTTTTTTTTTTTTGCTTAATTGATTTTGCACAAATTTCTTTAGAGTTTGCTCTACCCCTAACAATGGAACTCATATCACAACATACGTCACAACTTTTATCAACAAGACTCGTACCGAGAACTGATAGGGATATATATCCATTAAACGAAAGGAATATAATACGATCATGTTCAATAAGTTCTTCCTCAGTTTCAATATTAAGTGGTTTGATAGCTTTTTATTTCATGGGAATGATACATCCAAGGAAAAGAGTATTTAGACACAATTTAGTCTTCATATTAATAGTATTTGATTTTGTGAAAGCTTTGATGTTACTTATCTATCCAGCCGCTTCTAAACTTTCCTCAGAAACGTCGGTTAACAATCAAAGTTTTGTAGACGCTATAGGATGGTTCACTTCATTCAGTATAGAAGGTGCCGATTTTATTATTCTTTGTTTTGCAATTCATTTCGCATTACTCATATTCAAACCAAATTTAAAACTGATGGTAACGGGCACGTCACGCGGTGAGAATCAATTAGAAGGAGGCTTGTACTTAGTACGAACTTATGTCTATATCATTTCTGTATTGTTACCGGTTTTATTAAGCTCACTAACTTTTGCTGGAAATATGAACTTTACTGATCAAATCAGTTGGAGTTATATGGATCCTTTAACGGCTATGTGGTTTGTTACGTGGATCATAAGATACTGTATCATCATCATTATTCTTACAATTTATATTTCAATTTATTATCATGTGATCAAAGAATACCGTACAGTTAGTTCTAAAATGGATGTGGTTGCCAATGGCGCTAAAAAGAGAGGTGTTGTAACAGAGGTGTTAGGAGACTCTCTTTGGTACAAGACTGGTCAAATATTGCTAATGCTGATTTTCCCAGACATTCAAATCACTGCTAAATTGCATGGTAAAGGGTTAAATACTAGTGCAGATTTAGAAAATATTGAAAATTTGAAATATGAAGAAACGTTGTATGATCAAGATTTGGAAAATGAACTACACAGGAAACCATTAGAGACTGGCATGCAACAGCCTTCTGATCTTTCACCTCAAGTATCAGAAGAAAGACGAAGAAGATTACAACAAGCAGGTTTAGATATTCAAAGAACGTTACATAAAGAATCAATGGAAAAATTTCAACTTCGAAGATTACAAATATTGAAACAAATGAAGATTATTTTCATTTTCCCGCTGTCATATATTTTTTTATGGTTATTCCCATTTATTGCTCAATGCTTCCAACTGAAACAACATGGTAATTTTCATCATTTATGGGCGTTTGCTGCAGCTGCATTTTTCCAAGCTTTCAATTGTACCGTGGACACCATTGTTTTCCTATTCAGGGAACAACCATGGAAGTTAACAATCAGTAAAGTTGACCCCCATTTGCAATACGAGTATTCTTTCTGGAGAAGATCGATTTCTTTTTTACCAGGTTACAAAATGGCAGTGGCGGTGGAAACTACTTATTATAACTCATATGAACCACAACCACAACCGCAATCACAATCACAACCTCAACCAGAGCAACAAGATACCACCATCAATACAAATCTTTATGAGAATCGAAAAGCTGCATCTGACAAAACACTGGTCCAAATCCAACCACCTATCGACTATACTAATATTCTATCTACCAAAGATGAGCCAATTTCCGATTTTGTAAAACAGCAGCCAGATTCAGAACTGACTATGCCGCCTACACGTAGGGTGTCTTCCATTGATCCAAAAGACACAGTTATCAGCCTGACCGATTTCTTGAGCTCTCCACCACCATCAATGATGCACCAATTGTCACATCAACTAATTGCGAACTCACAAGTCGCTACGCCTAATATTGCCGCTCACAACAACAACAACAACAACAACAACTCGCGTTTTTCCTCTGTCGATGGTATATCCTCATCAAGCGCTAACTCATTACATGCACATTCCCAGCAGGCCAACTCAGGAGGACATGGTCGTCGTGGCTCGAAATTTTCATGGAAAGCCTTTTCGTTACGTGGTTCTATAGATGACTCAATAAGGAAAAACTCGCTCCGTACAACATCTTCGAGTAACTCTGAGAAATTCTTAGGTTACATTGATGAAGATTCAGGAAACAACAACAACAACAACAACAACAACAACAACAATAATAATAATGATAATAATAATACACCGTTCAATGTAAAGTACTCATCCGAGAAGAATACACAAAACAGGAATCTGAGCCTAGATTACCTGCGGAAAGGAAGTGCAACTAGTGGAAAGACCACGAATACTGATAATAGTGGCAGTGGTGGTGGTATCGGAACAGGCGGTACAACTGCAATGACTACTGACAGCAGTGGTGATTACCTGGGCAAAGAGGAAGAAGAAGACAACGATGAGATCGATATAAAACTGTTCCTGAAGAACGGTCCTCCGAACTCGTTTTGAATCTTTGTTTTTTTCAACTTTGTGTGCAATTTTTGTAGAGTAGTGGTGCATTATATCCGCTTTTGTTCCTCCGCCCCCCCCCCTCTATTCGGTCGCTTTTTATGTTTTCTATAACATAACGTAACATAACATTTAAATTTACATTTTTTACATTTCTTAATAATTTTTTATTTTAATTACATTACAATCACGCGCCTGTCTCAATTCATTACTTAACATACATAAACAAGCCATTAATTTTTTAGGGGCATACTCAAAATACAAAAAGCTATGAAATATAGGTATACTAAAACGGACCAGTTTAAGTATGGTATTTTTTTTGTAATAGAAATCTTATAAAGACGACATTGTCAACAATGTAAAGTAGGATAGGATAACCCACTCACAACGCACATGAGACAGACACCTTATCGCGACCTGTGTAAACTGTGAGATGAGATAAATAAATATATTTAAACTACTACAACTAACTAACTACTAACAACCAGTCACTACTTGCTTTATCGCTATTCTATAACAACTCCCCCAAAAATATCACCATCACCAGGGCCTTTTTTTTTTCTTTCTAACCACATCTAACGAGGAACACCTCTTCCTCTACCTTGAGGAGGCATTGGCATACCTTGAGAGGAGCTTTGATCATTTTCTTTATTCTTAATGGTTTCATCAACGCTTAATACCAAAATAGCAGCTTCTGTAGCACTTTGTATGGCATTGATTTTAATTAAAGATGGTTCCCAAACAAAATTGTCAAAGTTATTAGCAATTGTTTCGTTATCGAAATCTAAACCATACCAAATTTCACCTCGAAAATGTTTAGCTCTTAAACTGTTTAATAGATCTGTACCATCGAGACCTGCATTCTCACATAACTGTCTTGGAATAATCTCTAATGCTTTCGCATATGCAGCTATAATTAATTGTTGCTTACCTGCAATGGAACGTGAATAATCTCTTAAATGTTTAGACAATTCCATTTCAATAGCACCACCACCAGCAACAATGAAGTTGTTTTTGATAGCTCTTTTAACGATCATAATGGCGTCATGTAATGATCTTTCCACTTCAGCTATAACTTGGTCTGCACCTCCTCTCAAAATTAAGGTACATGTTTTAGAGATAGGGCAACCTTCAAAAAGATTGTACCTTTCACCACCAATTTGAACTTCTTCAAATTTCTCACAAGTACCCAAATGTTCAAGTTTGATGTCGGAACACGTAGATTGAACAGAACCTCCAACGGCAGAGATAGTTCTATCCATGTCTTCACTGGAAATTCTACCAGCACAGAAAATACCTCTATCAGCAAAATATTGGGTTGCCAAATCACCGATTGGTAATTTAGACAAGACAATATTTGCACCTGTTGCCACGATTGAGTCTAATTTGTTTAAGATAATTTTCCACTCAGCATCAACAATTTCTTGATAATCACCAACATTTTCAATTCTAACTTCTGCATTATCCTTTTCAGCTTTTAATTCAAGTTCAACATTCAAGTTCAGGATCTTTGGATTTTTAAATCTTTTAGGCTGTTGTTCAAAACCAGCATAAGAGAAAGTTTTCTTGAAAGCAACACCACTAATAAATTTCGAATCTTCCATTGATCCACCTGGAATCTTCTTGATACCAATCAAATTTTCATCCAAATCTTCTTGATCTAGTGTAAGGACAGCATTCACCACCATCTTGGTGAAAAATTCAGAATTATTTTGAATAATTTTAGAAGACATAGCGGTTTTTGCACATCTTTCCAATAACAATCTGAATTCTGGATCATCAATATTATTGGTCTTTTTAATTTCAATTTGTAATTCTTTAATCTTATCACATGCCAATTTACAAGCTTTTCTATAACCTTTCACAATAACATGAGATGACATACCTTCTTCAATAAATTGCTTAGATTCTTTCAAAAATTCACCCGCTAATAATGTCACAGATGTAGTACCATCACCAACTTCTGCATCTTGAGACCGTGAAATATCAACCAAGATCTTAGCAGCAGGGTGGACAACGTCCAATAGTCTTAAAATAGTGGCACCATCATTGGATATTGTGGTCTGACCATTATTCACAATTAAAATGTCAGAACCTAGAGGTCCTAGAGTTGGTCTCAAAGTGTCTTGAATGGCAATACATGCATTGATGTTGGATATAATTTGACCTTTACCTTGTGAAGAGTCGGTTCCTTCCTTTAACACAACGATTGTTGGGGTTTGACCGTTGAATGACATTTTCCTTCTTTATTGTGGTAATATCCTCTTTTAATTTTTGATTCACTATCTGGAATTAGCCGGTATAAACAAGATCAAGAAACCTCTGCTTAAACAAGGCAAATTCCAATTGACGTTTCCTTCACCTGGTAGTAAAGTAAATCCATCCCCTTGCCAAACACGAGTTTTTTTTTCCGCTTCGCTTTCGCTGCATTTCAGAGAAACAGTGAATTAACTTTTTTTATTTTGGCGACGAGACGGCGTCGTTGAATGGCAGGCGGCGCGTCGATCTTTTAAATGTGTGCACGTTTTTTTTTTTCGCTTTTACTTAAAGAAAAGGAGGGTAAATAAATGCAATTTTGAGGATAATTGGGGGGCCAGAATCAAGCGGTAGTTTGTCTGTGAGTATATATATATACAAGAAAAGAATGTTAAAAATAATGCTACTACTACTGGTGACTCATTTTTCAGATGGCCCAGATGCCAACCATACCGTCTTGTCTTCCTTCAATCATATATCCTTCTTGGTATCTACTGTATTCCACAATTGCCCGGTGGTGGTGGCCTGCTGGTTTCCCTTCCACGTCCGCACCACAAGACCAATGTTTCTCCTCAATTCTATCATATACTTTAATAGTGCTTTCCATATTAGTAGAAACTATCTTTGTCTGGTCAAATTGCAAGCTGGTAATTGGTGAATCGTAAGCAAAGGAATCCAAGATACCACCCGTTCTCAAATCCCAAATCCTAACTGATCTGTCAGCTGAACCGGTTGTCAAATTCTTTTCATCAAACTGCAAACATGTTACCGGTCCAGTATGTCCAATTAGTTGTCTAATCACTTCACCACTTCTCAAATCCCATAATCTGACAATACCATCTGCGGTACCAGAGGCCAATGCTGCATCATAACATTGTAATGCTCCAATGAATGGATATCCTGTATTTTTACGGTTGTTCCACATCGATCCATTATTACCATCCAGTAAACTGGAAGAATTTATACGTGAGCCAGTAATTTCTCCTCCACCACCAGAATTATTGGTAATATTCATCATACTTGAGGCCCACAACACATCTATAGTTTGTAAACAATGACCGGTATTAATATCCCATTGTCTAATAGTCCTATCAGATGATCCTGACACCAAAGTTCTATTACTGAAATTCAATGCTGTGATTTCTTCAACGTGACTTTCAAAAGTTGTCAGTAATGGAGTGAGTTCGTTATCGTCATAATCATGATTTCCCAACTTGTTAACATCCCACAGTTTCAAAGTGGCATCTAAAGATCCTGTCATGACTAAATTATCCTCCATCTGTAAACATTTCACGCTTGACATGTGCCCTTCTAATAAACCGGTACATTTATATCTGCTCAGGTCCCAAACTCTAACTGTATTATCTAATGAAGCCGTCACCAATGTTCCAAAGGGTGAGTCAAAACCAAAGCATGTGATGGAATCATCATGAGCTTTAAACTCTTCGATGATACTTCCTGGTTTATAATATTGTTGTAATGTAGGTTTATGTTTTCTTGATGCTGCTTTCTTTTTCACTTTGGTTGTACTTTGCAATTTCCCGTAGATGGATTTGGATAAAAGTCCTTCACCATGTTGTTCGATATCCACGTAGTCTTCATCACTGATATCTGAACCTTGAATTTTGCTTTGATTGTAAAAATCATCATCATCGTCATCATCTTCATCGGCTATTATTCCCCCATTCTCAGACTGACTATTGTTGTCTTGATCACTTTCAGTAGAGTCTGCCACATCATATAAATCTTTAACTAAATCCATTCTAGATTCAATTTCCAGTAATTGGTCTTCGAGGAAAGTTTCATGTTGTTCATATTCTGCAACTTTATCAAAAATTGACTTTCTCATTTGGTACAGTCTATCTATCTTAGCATCAATTTCATGAATCTCATTAGATGCCAATCCTTTCCTAATCTCAATCAAGTCTAGCTTATAATTGATCTCATCTTGGAAATTTTTCAACTGTTTTGAACTCTGTGACGTTTTTATTTTCTCAACCGATATCCCATTAGGAAGTGGATTTTTTGTAAGATTGTTTTCATACGTCAACAGTCTTGTAGAACCTTCTTTAATTCTATCTAAAGTTATATCTATATCGGGCAAAACGGCATTAAATCCTTGAAATAAAGAAAACGAGGAGTCTGACGCTGCCATGGTTTTTGAATCCAACGAATCTGTTGAATTCGATTGATCATTGTGATTTATAGGTGATGATTGCTTAGGTATATCATTTAGTAGTTCTTCAGAAATAATATTGAAATCTTTCCTCGACTTGTTAACAATCTTACTTCTTCTTATTAAAGGGATTATACTTTCGTTATTATGAGAGGAATGCTTTTGTATCAACGATTGATTCTTATTGTTGTTCAAAGTATCACCTAATGCTTTCTGGAAAGTCTTGTTAGTCATCAATGTCGAATGAGTCCCATTCAGACCTCGCCCCGATTGTGTTGAGTTGACCAGCACTGAAGCTGTCGTTGCAACTGACTTGGCCAGATCTGAATTTAAATACAGTCTACTCTGACTGTCTTGAGACATTTATATGATTTTGCTGTTTTTGATGTCTAAGTTGATTATTTGTTGAATAACAAGGCAAACATAGATTGGAGTATTGCTGTGTTATATCAATGACCAAGCTAGCACGATAAGAAGGGTAACAAATGACAGTGATCCATGTAGTGGTGATGATTAAGGAGACTCGAAATCGCTTGCTCTTTGTCTCTCGCAGTGTCTCTGAATTATTTTTTTTTTGTTTGGTTCTTTTCGCTAACGGAATTTATTTAGATTTTTACTGGATAATGTGGAGATGTGGAGAGAGTTAGTTGGTACATCAGGTGATTGTAATGTTGTCCAAATGAAATGTTAACAACCAGATATGCAATCCTATAGTATAATTCTGGTTCAGACGTTCAAGATCGATAAACAAGACATTTAACGACAAAACCAGGAAAAAAAAAATTACGAAAATTACGCTTCCCTTCATAGTTGTAGTAAACCAATCCTCCCTGGTACTGGGAGATGAAATTAATCTTTCATGCAAACTGCTAACCTATATCAAGAATACATAAAACAAAACAAAAAAAAATACAAATACATAGCTCATAACAACTCCAAAATTACAGAGACCACCAAAACTGTTTATCATTCAAGAACACCATGTTCCCCCTGCCAGGCCAGTTTCACACTTGAACACTTTTTAATTTTTTGATCTCTTCTTCCAGCATAGCAATCTCTTCCTCTTCACTCCCTATCAGTTCTTTGATAGATAGCTGTTGTCTAGAATGTGAATAATAATTTCGAAGTTGCTCTCTCTTTTCAGGGATTAATACATTCTCCAATTGTTTGATATCATCAAGACACTCTATCACTCTCTCATACATAGCATCAAAACTCTGTTTTAATTCAGTATCTACCTGATATAACTCGCTACATCTAATAAGTCGTTGATAAGCTTTTGTGGCGCGTGTTGCTATGTCTTCTGATTTAACAAACATTAAATCGCTAGGATGTATATTCAACAATTTACACAGTTCCAGATTAGTATTTGCCGTTGAGGTCGAGGTTGAGTTCGAAGACGGATCGGTTCCATATCCTTCTAAATCCACTTGCTCTATCGTTTTGTTCTTGTATAATTGTAATTCATCATCTTGTATGTCTCTTATAAGTAATGTTGTGTCCAGATTTTCAAGTAGTGAGTTTGTATAGATTCCTGGGCTCTTGAAGTATAGAGTTTGTATGGACTGGTTAATTTCTTGAATTCTTTTCAGATTTTTCTCAAACAAATTACTCATGATTGATTTGATATTGCATGTTAGATGAATAGGTAGCATATAAACATAAATATAAACATAAATATACTTAAGAATGTAAATATAAACCTGTATATATAAATATATCCACAATCGGCCACGCGAAAAACAAAAACCACAGCACAGCCCTAATTATCTCTCCACGTGACCAAAACCTCGTCTGTGCGGAACTTCTGCGAGCACACGGAAAAGTCCGTTTCTGTCGTTTGGCCCATTCTAAACGCTAATAATCCGGCATGGGCGATCATGATCCCGTTGTCGATGCAGAACCTTTCATCGGTAGCAAAAATTGACCCGTTTCTATCTTGGACCATCATATTCATCATTTTTTGCAATCTTTCGTTACATCCAACACCCCCGACAATTAAAACTTGATTGGCATTCACGTGTGCCATGGCTCGTTCTGTGATTTCAACAAGCATGGCAAATAAACATTCTTGTAGCGAGAAACATAGATCTTCTATTGTAATCTTCTCACCTGTGGAACTTGTCAACAATTTATTTTTTTTACATTTGAATAAATCGTTAGCTAAATTATCAATGAACTCTAAAATTCCACTCATACTTAAATCCATCCCTTTCACAGTATACGGCAATTCCACAAAATTATGTCCCTTTTTAGCCAATTGCTCAATATTGTAACCTGGTGAAGGATTATTAGATATTTTCAAAGTTCTAGCAAATCTATCCAAACAATTTCCAATAGCAATATCTAAAGTTTCCCCAAATATGCGATATCTTTGTCTGGAATACGCAATGATCTGTGTATTACCACCTGAAACGTACAACACCACAGGGTTTACAGCGTCTGTAATCTCTCTTCCCATCTCAATATGACCAACACAATGATTCACACCAACTAGTGGAACCCCCCACATTTGACTCACTGTTCTTGCTGCAATGACAACACTTTGTAAAGGGGCACCCATCCCAGGACCTTGTGTGAAACAAATACAATCTAAATCTTTGTAACCATTAGGCAACTCTTCTAATGCTTTTTTAATCAGCCGGACAACCCAATTACGATGATGTCTTGCTGTATCTCTGGGTAAGAAACCTTCACCTGGAGGAGTAATATAAGTATCTCTGATATTAGCTATCACTGTGGCTTTGTTGTCTGGTGTTAGTTGTCCCATTGGATGTTTTATGATCCCGATTCCCAGTTTGTTCGCAGAACCTTCTAAGCCTAAGGCTATATAGTGGGTTTGACCAGCTTTAGCAAATTTATCCAATTCTGGCATTTTTTGTGTAGTGTGTGTGTGTGTGTGTGTGTGTGTGCGGGGTGGGGTAGTATCCGATACTAATTTTGTAAAGAAGTTGTCTTCTTGAATAATAATAATAAATCTGGAAACGGCACTGACGTTGTTATGTAACTGTGGTTATGTAACTGATTTTTTCTTTGGGTTTTTCTTGAATAATAAAGAATTTCCCTTTCTGCTTCTCTTGTCTGTGCTTATATATAGTTACCGCTTATTGCAAAATACTAGTGAGTACTTCAATTCAAAGATTTTTTTTGGTCTTAGGAAGCTTACATATGGCATAGATCTGAGACTGAAGGGTTTCAATTTTTTTTTTCTTTCGCTCTGTTAGTGCAGCATACAATCGACTCACCGACAGTTTTTGTCTGCGCTTGTAAGCTTAGTTTAGTTTCGTATTTTTCTGCAGGTACCCACTCACAGCTCCTAAATGAAATAGCATTTCATTATGACATAACTTACATAGTTTGTCAAGGCTTAACACATAGCGCTGACCTCGGACATACTGTACTACTTTTTTTTCTTGCTAAGGATCTATCCACCTAGACTCTTAGGTGGACAAATTTTTTATTGAATCAAGAAATTCGTAATGTTAAGTCATTGAAATTCAACAACAAAGACAAAAGAAGATTATATAGTATTAAAAAAAAAGAAGAAGGTGAATGAAAATTAGAAAAGTTTTTTTTGTTCATGTATCGTGCATATATCAGCCATAGAGAAACAGGAAACAACATTCTTCTGAGTCGTCTAATGTGATACATGACTGAAAGCAGAGAGAGCGCAAGAGAGTAAAGCAGTAACGACAAAAAAAAAAACACACAGCATATTCACACACACACGCTCTCATAAACTTTATATCTATGAATAAAAATAGGTCAGAATAAAACAAAGAAACGTAGTAACCTATCAAACACGTAACTCTTCACTGGTCTTTTTAGAATCATCAGTAAGCACTAGATCACGATTACCACTAACGACAAAATCTGACTCGTTAGTGTCATCGTCGTCCTCATTATCATCACTTTCTTCAAGTCTGACACCAAAGGCAAGAGTCTTTGGTTTTTCTAAAGCTGTAAATTTAGTACCTGTAATCTTGGAATACAAATAAAATCCAGTAATTCTAATTGCAGCAGTGGACAATCCAATCAAAATACCACCAAATGGAGCAATCACGAAAGCTCCAAAGGCACCCCAGTCTTCATCTGAGTATAAACCATTCCAGATCAATAGTAATCTAGCACCATCTCTAGCATTACCATAATAAACGGTACCAAAGATGAAAACTGCCAATAATGCACCCATGCCTCCCACAATGACATCAACTCCACGTAAGAAAAAGAATTTGCTGGAAAGACCTAAGAACATAATTGGGATAATAGAAGCTGAAACCAGATCTGCAATTAGATAAATTTGTAAAACATTAGCGGCAGCTTTAACAGCAACGACAATGGCTGGGACCATGATTAATGCAACGATACCACGGACATAAATCAGAGGTAATTTATTTCTAAAGAAATCGTTTGAAATAGATGATGTCGTGGCACTTTGTAAAGAATCAAAAGTACATGTTGATAAAGCAACCGAAAAGATTAAAACAATTGCAATGATCCAATTATCCATTTTAGCAATCAAGATAAAAAATGCGTTAAAACCATTTTCATCATTAGGTTGTAAATCACCAGTCCAAACAGCTAAAATACCAGGTAAACCAACCAAAGTACAAATAATAGCAATAGCAATGGAAGCTAAACCTGTACCAATTCTTAAATCTTTATCAGTTTTTGCAGCAAAAGTTCTTAACCAAAAACCAGCCAAGAAACAATCATTGGTAATGATAGCGACAGGTAATATATACACCAACATCCAACCTAATTTATTTGAACCCATTAATTGATCTTCAGTAGCCCTCTTAATATCCATATCAATATGAATATTCAAAGAATAAGCAATAACTGCAATAATTAGCATAATTAGGACAAATGCAGCTTGGAAAACATCTGTAGTAAATGAAACTTGGAAACCACCAAGACAAGTATAAATAGTAGTAACAACACAAAGAACAACCATTGTTGGAGTAGCATCTAATCCAGTCATTACTTCAACAACCCATTGAATCGCAGTCAATTCCGATAACATATATAAAAACATGGTCAAGATACTGAAAGCTGATAAGTAAAGTGCTGTGACAAAACCGAATCTATGGAAAACCCATTCAGTCAAGACAAATCCATCTGGACACCTTCTTCTAATCATAGGACCAAAGAATGAAAACAAAAAGATGGGAATGGCACCTGAAAGAACATAAACCATTAAACCTTGTATACCTGCAATATTTGCAATTTGAGTATAGGTGGTTAATATACCACATCCCATAGCTATATTAAATAATCAAAGGTTAATTACAACAATGTTGCAATATAGAAAATGTTAGTATCTTATTTAAATGACCCGATGACCTCAAATAGTCTATTAGAATAGTTTAGAAAGAGTAAACCTGGTGTCTCAATGACTGACCACTCGTGGAAAGTCAGTTTTATATCTTATCAAGACCTCGGACTCCTAGAATTGCAAAGACCAGGGAACATAACACAGCGAAATCTAGTAGTAGAAGTGTATATAAGTCTTTTTTCTTCAAATGCAAATGGTCCTGTATTATCTATGAATATAGATTCCACTCGGGGTGGAAGTTTGGACAGCACAAGAGCTTTCAAAGACACAAGCTCATATATACACCTGCAGTTTGGATCGTAATACACAATTAACCATGGAACAGTATAACGGCCATGTGAATGCTGGACAAGGGTTCTCGTTCCCTGATACGGAGTGCAATTTTCGAATACGATGCATCAGTTGCGATAACCAATACATCGTCTTATCTAGCAGCACTTGTCTATGCTATGAGCAGATCCATGAGGCAGAGCTGAGTTAATGAAACACCAAATATGAAAGTACGAAATTCTTTCTAAATTATTAAAAATAGACTTTTTTTTCTTCATCATCGAAAAAAAAAAGGAATAAAAAAAAAGTTAAAATAATTTTAAAAACATTGAATTAATTTCCAACAATATCAAATAATCCTCACGCAAGTATGAACTTGATCGAGTTAAAACGGTATAATCTCAGCAAAATCCTCTCTTCATAATGAAAATTGATAAAATCATCTATTGTACAAAATGAGGAAGTATGCACCCGTCTAGTTAATATTGTTGTTGTGAATATAGTATTGTTTATTCACCTGATCACAAATGGGATTTTTGGAAGATAAAAATGATGATCTTCAGATTCAGTCGGATTATAAACTAAACTAGACTGATAGAGTTTGTATGATATAGTAATTATTGTTGTTGAAAATTAACTAATTGTTCCAATATTTCAAACTTTTTTCTCATCTGAATCAATCGCAAATAATAGGGATCCTTCGCTCTGTGTTTCAACATTCTGAATATCAAACAAGAAGAAGAAAGAACCAATCAAGAGGAAAGAAAACAGAGTTCAAAAAGGGGAGAATGAAAAATGATACTAACCACTTGCAATAAAATTTAAGGCCAAAGGAACACCTCTACTAGTACCATTATGGGATAAAAAGGCTTTCTTGTCGTTTTTATACAAAGCGATACCCACACCAGTCACTAACATGAACCCTAGGGTCAGGTAGATGATGGCATTTGAAGCTTGGAAAGATAATGCCATGGTTCCGATAATTGATAATTAAAGTAGTAGACGAAGTAGTAGACGTGTGTGAAATATTCTCTTTAGCTCTAAAGTTGACAAAAATCAAAAATCCAAACAAAGTAAATAATAAAGTGAAATAAAGTGATTCAAAAAAACAAACAAGTTGACAAATGAACAAACCTTTATACTTCAAAAAGAAACAGTACTCTATAAGTGATGTATAGTCTACAGTTATGATGAAGACGGACAAACAGATAAAAAAAAAAACCAATATAAGGGAGGAAGAACAAAGTTTAATTCCTTTTAAAACAGTTTATTTAGCCCGCCAGACATTTCAGTTGTGGAAAGTGGAAAAACAAAAAAAATTCAACGAGCGAGCGAGCGAGAAATGAGGGGCATTCATCGCACGATTTTTCTCTCTCTCGCTGGTCAGTCGCCCGCGATTTTTTCTCTGCCTCCCCGGTCTGTAGAAAGTTTTCCTGCCATGTAATGGGGCACGGCTATATCGATGTGTTCACTAACTGAACTTCACTTGCACTGTTTATTCCATTTATCAGCCATGGTTGTTTATATGACACATATGGAATCTGCGACAGACAATACTTATAGACTATACATATATAATAACACAACAGGGTAAACAGTAATCTGCCAATCCACACCGGTGTCTGAAGACCCTGAAGACCCGGACCTGGCAATCTCATCTCATCTCATCTCATCTCACGGCTCCTTTTCTTTTGTTGAGTGACATCGTCCCTCCTCGCACCACTGACAAAAGTTCCAACCGGGCAGTGCTGCCTGTCAATATTTATTTAGTAGTGTATGGCACATTAATTAGGTGACTCGTACAGTAAAATGCAGGGGAATTTCCATTTGCAGCAGTCAATTTCTCGCTGGTGGCGGTTGTTACTTCCCTTAACGTTACTTCAAACAACTCTGAATGGATGATATATATGGGGTAATCTTGGTGCATTTCTTGATAGCCTCCTCCATCCTCTGGCAATCTCTCTTTATTTTACTTGACTTCACGTAGACTGACTCAGATCTATAATTTATTTTATGTACAGGAGAAGGATACATAGAAACAAAAAACACGGAGGGGGTTAGTAGTATACACGTAGTTTACATAATCTCTTCGAGTCGAAGCTCGACTGATTTAACCACTCAATCACTCATAAAATCATCATCAAGAGTGATTGGGTTTGCCAGGCTAGAATTTGAAAAAGTTGCCCTTGATTTTCTTGTGCTTCTTGGTTCATTATCCTGACTAACAGTGGCTGATACATTAGCTTTTCTCTTTCCAGTTTTTATTGCCGAGGGTGACGTTTGCCTAGATGTATTTTTCGATTTTTTTGATCTTGGTCTAGCGACATCCTTAGTCCATCCGTCTTTTAATGTGTTGTCTTTTTTTCTATCTTCGAAATTCCTACGGGTTATTCTTGCTGATTGCTTCTCATTCTTAACAGGTGTCGATGTTATTGATGTCTGATTAGAACGTCTTGATTTGCGTCTTGGGGATGGTTCAATGGATGATGATTTGGCATCTTCATCGATTTCTATGATTGAAGACGAGACTTCTGATTGCGATCCTTGATAATCGTCATCTTCTCCTTCCTCTTCTCCGCCCGAAGAAACTAAAATGATACCGGATATGTCAAAAGCTGACTTAGAAAACGCATCATTAGCGTCATCATCATCATCATCATCTTCTTCTTCTTCATGGTCACTTTGATCATCATTTTCGTCATCTTCATATTCATCTTCCTCTTCGTCTTCTTCTTGCTTCACTTTGAATGAACTTTCAGAACGCCTTGTAGAACGACCAGCATTTCTCTTAGGTCTCTTCTTCTCTGGGGAAACTGCTTTCTTGAGTGTTTTCTTGCCTGATGTGGCCACAGAGGCTGGCCTTTTCCTGGTTGCACGCTTAACATGAGTAGTCTGAACAGTCTCTAATAATTCGACATTATCAGAGTCCTCAAGATTAATTTCATCTTGCTCCTCCTCCTTTACAAGCACATCACCATTTAACAAATCGAGTTCTTCATCGTCAGACTCATCAAGTAATGCCGACCTTTCAGCGCTCTTATTCTTAACTACTTCACGATTTTCTTCTTCTTCGTCTTCCGTCTCCCCTTCTTCATTACCATCGTCTAGAGACTTCCGTGACAACAGTAACTTCTCTTTCTCTTCATCTTGTTTGATACTAGATGCAATTTCCTCAAAACTCTTCACATCCAACTCTTGCACGCTTTCATCTTCAGATGCAGCAATCTCTCTTCCTTCTCCATTTTCTTCTTCTCTGTTACCAGTTTCTAAGTCTTTCGCACTCTCAATCAATCTCTCCACAAACTCTTTAAATTTCACAAACGCATTCTTTGAAGGCGCATCTTTCAAAGCAGCTTCTAAGCCGCCATTTGCCAACTCACAACTTTCAATGCCTTCAAGTAGACTTTCTAACTCACCCAATCCAACCAGCTCAGTGATTGGTAGCTTTGGTAGTGACATGATGACAGCCTTGATAAACGGCTTTCTCTGGGTCGAGTACTCCAACCGCTCCAACAATGTTAGGAGCTGGAGGGCAACATGGACCTGAATAGGACTCTTTGCAGCGTCTTCTGGATCTCTATTGACGATACTGAATGGGTCGGTCCAGTACATTAGCTGCTGGATTATGCTTTGAGGCGTTAGATTGTCGCTATCGATGTTTTCTGTCATGTCATCCCAACTGTTAAACAATCTAAATAATGTATCTGAGATTACTCTCACTATTCTTTCTTGATGCGAGATATGCGAGAATGCATACGTTGGTATACAGAATGAGAAACATTGCTTCAATGATTCGTTGTCGTTGAGAGCAGGGTTGAAATACGCCAATAAGGTAGTCTCAAACAGTTCATCATCGTTTATCACACCACATAAGAATAACTTGTATAATGCTTCACCCGACGTAGCTTGCACGTCTTTTCTAGAATTATCTCTTAATGTTCTATAAAACAGCTTAGCTATGGCCATGGGATCAACACTATTTGGTGTGTCTGCTTCTAGAATGGAAACACCATGAACTGCAAGTAAATCAGAGATCACTTTCAATCCAGTCACAATCAATGAATTCACGTTACTTTGAGTGACAAAAACACCACAGATAAACATACTATTAATGGCAAGTTCTTTATCAAGAGTGCAACATAGGCCAAGACAAGTCAAACTTAGCTCTCTGATCTCCACCTCTTTTCTTCGAATAGAAGGATGAATCAAGTTATCCAAGATGGACATGATTGATATATTGTTTCTTAATGGCTCGTTAACTAATTCAAGCATTCTCTTGGCAATGGTTAAGCAGTCAGTTAACACTTCAGGTGCTAGTTCTTCAACTTGTTTCAATTCTTGTTGCATTGATCTGTTAGCGCTTGCAATTGATGAACGAGACAGGTTCTCTTGAGCTGAACGGAAAGTACTCTCGGCATCCGGATCATCACTATCATCGTTTTTATCACCGTCATAATCTCTACCATTGTTATTAGAGGCGCTCTCCTTAGAGCTATTATAGCTGTTTTCATTACCACTGTCGTCATCATCATGTGCCCTTGAACTTTCTTCAATAGGAGAAGGGTGTTGCTTTTCATAGGCGGAATCTTTCAGATCATTGATAATATCCACAATCATCGAGCTGAAATCACGCTCATTGATGGAAAGTTTACGAATACATTGTATCAAAACCTCAACAATTTTATCGCTTAATACATCATTGGTCAACGTAGATCTCAACACGTTCAACATCTTACTTCTACCAAATTCATCACTATAATCATAATCGACTGCAACCGTTAAGAGCTGTTGAATAACAAAATCAAATTCTCCTGGGTCAGATATATCAAGATCTTCATCAAAAGTTTCCCCAGCTTCCAACAATGCCTTGTTTTCTTCAATCTTGAGTAAGTTCTCCTTTCGTCTTTTAAAATAGCTTTCAATAATTGAAGCAAATAAAACAGTTTCAGGGAAGTACTCATCAATCTCAGCAACCATAGTATGATCAGTACAATATTCAAAATATATTCTTAGCAATAAGGCTGTCTCTGGAGTCAAACCTCTAATGACGTCTTCGTTAAACTTCACTTTGGCCACAACGTCCTTTCTGTTTTCTAAAAATGCACGGAGAGCAGTCTCTGCGATACTACTCCGACAAACTTCAAGTCTTTCCAAGAATTTTAAAACGTCATCATGGACTGCTTCCATCCAACTTTCAGTTAGCCATTTCGTGGCTGCTTTTCTAACTGATTCTTCTCTATCTCTTAAACCCCAAGTAAGAAGCTTTTCTCTTGCCGAGAATTCAATAGGTTTCAATTTTGTAAACTCGGGTAACACTTGGGCGTATAGTGAACGTCTATTGACGGTGTTTACATCTCTTGCTCTTTCAAAAATATAAGGTTGTGTGAAATCATTCTTTTCAAGCAGCTTTAGACAGGCTCTTCTTACATCAGCATTACTGTCATTCTGCAAAACAAATCTGATTCTTTTAGCAGCATCACTAATTGAAGCAGAACCATCTGGCTCTTGGAAACAAGCAATTGTAGTAATAGCTTTGATTCTAATATGTGGTTCCTTGTCGTAGATTCTTGATAATAAATCCTCACTAATTGTTTCATACAGATCAGCATCAATCGAAGACATATTCTGCATTAGATGAGAAAGTAAGTGGCACACACGGTATCTAACATTCTTGTTTGAAGCTTCCAAACCTCTCACTAAATGTCTAGCAATCTTGCTAATAAACTTGGCAAATATCATCTCATCGTCTTCGCTAAAATTGTTTGCCATTTCGTTTTCATTTTCTGGATCTGCTTCAACCTCTGGGTTAATAAAACTAACGAAAGACGCAACCAGCTTAACGATTCTATCACCAACTCTTTCATTTCTCTTGACTAGTAACACTTTATTTATCATTTTACAGAAGAAATCATTGAACTGATCTTCCAATCCTATCTCTCTGCATCGTTTCAAAATTTCTTTCAAAATGACTATTTGCCTTCTATGAGTAGAGACTGTAGTTTGTGAATCTTGAAAGACCTTTCTTATTAGTGGTTCTATTTGGGTAAAATCTGTTAGCTCATTGATTGTTTTTAATGCACTATTACCTTTCCCGGTGCCTGAAGCCGATTTGGAAGAATTTTTTAGCTTAGTTGTCTTTTCTATTTTTGGTGCTTTTACAGGAGACATATTTAAATATACTAGAAACACGAATGCTTTATAATGTCTAGTAAACTGTTATGATACCCTTTTATATACATGAACCCTGACAACAAATGTATATGTATCTGCCGTAACTTAAAAGAGAGTTCCTTTATTTCCTTTGTTTACATTAATTATGTTTCGAATGGATAAGTCGCGTCTGCGGGCGTAATGTTAGGTAAGCGCTGTCACAGTCCAGAAAATTTTCAGTATGGGAACTACGTCTGTAGGGTGCAAGAATACGGGAGGTTAGCAGTTAGATTGATAAATACATCTGTGGTATACAGAGTGGCATGGTATGACAGAGAGGCAGCTAATCTGTTTATCGGTAAAGCGCTTTGATTCAATTGACTAGGATGTCCTCAGATATATACCCCGAGCTATTTCTTTACAACCTCACATTGCAACCATCGTCGTCTGCCGTAAAGAGTTGCATTGGGAATTTCACAGGAAACAAAAGACAACAAGAAATCATCAGGGCTACCAGCACAAGGATTGAACTATGGAGATTGAACAAAAGGACAGGTACTCTCTCTAGATTGCTGGCCCAAGAAACGTTTAGTAACATAAGGTGCATACAAAATTTCAAAACAACGGGATCTACCAAGGATATCCTTATAGTAACCTCCGACAGCGGAACTTTATCCATTGTTGAGTTCAACAACGAGAAGGGTGATTTCCAGGCATTATCAAACGAATCATATTTTAAGACAGGCATTAGAAGAATATCGCCTGGTGAATTTATTGCCGTTGACGGTAAAGGAAGAGCCTCAATGATTGGAGCTATTGAAAAAAACAAGTATGTCTACACTTTCAGAAGAGATTCAAATGAGAAGCTATTACTTTCGTCTGCATTAGAGGCAAACAAGAGTAAAAATATAACGTTTGATCTTTGTGGATTAGATGTTGGTTTTGAAAACCCAATTTTTGTCAGTATAGAATGCGATTATTCAAATTATGAAAACAAACCTCAACAAAGAATATCAAAGACCTTAAGCTACTATGAGTTTGATTTAGGATTGAATCATGTGGTGAAAAAGTATTCGGATGAAATTCCTTATTCTTCCAACTTTGTGATTTCTCTTCCTGGTGGTATTGATGGACCTTCAGGTGTTTTACTATGCAGTGAAGGTATGATACAGTACAGATACCTTTCCAAGATGACGCACATTGTTCCACTTCCTAGAAGAAAAAACCAAAAGACAGGTTCACAAATTATTTGTGGTGTTGTACATAAATTGAAGAACAGTTTTTTTGTTTTGTTACAGAATGACAAAGGTGATATTTTCAAAGTCACATTAGATTTCGTGGCACAAGATACCGATGAATCGAATGGTGAAGCAGGTGTGGTGAATAGCATAGAGATCAAATATTTTGATTCGATGCCGGTATGTACTTCACTATTGATTTTTAAAGCTGGTTTTCTTTATGCTAATTGTGAAAGCGGAGATCAATGTATCTATCAATTTGAAAAACTAGGTGACGATCCTAACGACAAAGTTCACAATTCTTTAAATTATCCGGATGAAATCTCGGTTCTTGAAGATGAGGATATATATTTTGAAGTTAAACCATTTGATAATTTGAATCTAGTTTATATCGTCGAAAACCTGAACCCTTTAATCGATGCTAAACTATATGATTCTGGTAATGCATCTGATGTACCAGTTATATATTCATTATGTGGTTCCGGTGCAAGATCGGGATTGAAGATATTAAACCATGAGATTCCATTCAATGAAATTGTGTCTCAAGAATTACCTTCGCTCGTTCAGAAGGTGTTTGCTACCAAGCTAAATAGAACAGATAAGTATGACAAATTCATGGTGTTATCGTTTGTTGACGGTACCTTAGTGTTAGGGATCGGTGAAGAAGTCGAAGAAGTAGAACACTCTGGATTCATAACGGAGACTACAACTATTGATGTTCAACAGATAGGTTCGTCGTCTGTTGTTCAAATCCACCCTGAAGGGGTTCGCCAAATATTCTACCAAGATGATAGTCCACATAAATTTATAAATTGGTCTCCACCAGTGGGCATCACTATTTTACATTCTACTTCCACAAATACTCAAGTTGTACTAGCACTTTCAAATCGCGAAATTGTGTATTTTGAGATTGACGAACTTGATAAATTGATCGAATATAACGAAAGAAGAGAAATGGATACACAGATCACCTCCGTGTCTCTTGGTGATTTACAACATGGGAAATCCCGATTTCCTTACATTGCTGTCGGTTGCAATAATCAAACTCTAACCATACTGAGTGCAGACCCAGACTCCACACTCAATATTGTTTCTAGCCAAAGCTTAAGCTCCAATGCTCACTCTCTACTAATTTGTTCCATGAGAGAATCAATACTAAATCTTAACAACGAGATTGAAGCAGTTGATGATAACGACGAAGATCAATTAGCGACATCTTCCTTATTTCTTCATATAGGTATGGAAAATGGGGTTTACGCTAGATTACAGATGGAGCCTGTTTCGGGTGATTTATCTAACCCAAGAAACAAATATACTGGTCCATCTCCTGTGTCTCTATCTAAACTACATTTGATGGGACAAAATGTGGTAGCGATTATATCTACCAGAACTTACTTAGGCTACAACAACTCAACTGATTTCAAGATCACGCCACTGAGTAAGCCTGCGTTTCAGCATTTATGCTCTTTCAAAAGTGAAGATGCTTCAGAGAATGGTGTCTTAGCTATTCATAAGAACAACTTGACAATCTTGACAGTGGACCAATTAGACAATGATTTTTTAATAGAGACTATTGCTTTACGTTATACTCCTAAAGCTATGTGTGACTGCACTGACTTGAATGGCATGTTGTATGTAGCCCAGGCTGACTATCAAGTTGGATCTCCCTTCCTTGATGATGTACAGAACGATAAACAAGAAGAAATTGTGACTTATGAGTTAGATGAGAGTAAACAAGAATACTATCAACAGTTTGGATACGATTTCAAAGAAGACAGTTGGGGATCATGTTTGCAAGTCATCTCAGTAGAGGACAAAGCCATTGGTCAGACAATCGAGTTCGTCAATGAATCAATTTTTAAGCTTTGTAAAGTTTTTTTTGAGTCCCATCCGCATGATCAATTCCTTGTTGTCTCTTCTTCTCAAAACCAACGTTTAAATCCTAATTCCAATGAAGGCTCGTTCCTGAGAACTTATAAGATCCAAGAAGATGGATCAATAGAGTTTTTGCACAAGACTAAGACTGAATCACTTTCTTTAGCTATAACGTCATTCCAAAATAAGTTACTAGTTGGATCAGATGACACAATCACCTTGTATGATCTAGGTAAGAAGCAACTATTGAAAAAATCCTCGGCCAAATTGAACTGTTACCAGATTGTTGATTTGAAATCCCAGGGTTTCAGATTAGTGGTTAGTGATATACGTGATAGTATCGGGTACGTTGTTTACAAGCCTGCTGAAAATAAGTTTGTTGAATTTATTGATGATTCTATTCAGAGACACGTTACAAGAACTATCATGCTGGACTACGATACGGTGCTTGGTGGTGACAAGTTTGGAAATTTGTTTGCACTTCGATGTCCACCAGAAATTTCGTCATTGAGTGACGAGGACAACCATGGAGCATTGTTAATCAACAAGGACAAGAAATTGAATGGTGCTCCTCATAGACTAAATAACTTGTTTAATCTCTATCTTGGCGACATTCCAACTAGTTTCCAGAGAGGCTCCTTAACTATTGGCGGCTCCAGTTGTATCATTTACACATGCTTACAAGGAAAGATTGGATGCTTACATCCATTGAAGACTTTAGGGGAAGTGAATTTTTTCAAAGATTTACAGAAGTTTATCGTCCAAGAATTACAATTGCTCACTGATAGAGACTATATGAAATTTAGAAGTTATCATGTGCCAATAAAATCGTGCATCGATGGGGATATGATTGAAGAGTATTTCAAGTTAAGCAACGATAAGAGAGTGAACATTGCGGAGAGAATGGAAAGATCGCCAATTGAGATTGATAGAAGAATTTCAGAGATAAGAAGCAGGGTGGCTTACTAGTAATATGTATATGTATATGTATATTTATCTGTTGTACAGTTAGAATAATTGTGTATAATTGATTTTGTTTGTGGAAGTAAAATCGAGATTATTGTGAATTGGGGACAGAATTTGCGGCGGCACCAAGTAATATTTGGTCGTGTGTTAACCGCCCAGTCTCAGATGTATGTCCATGAATTCAACGATTGGTGGAAGGTATTATCAAGAGACAGATCATAAACAACAATGATCTAGTCTAGTTGTACCAAATGATCTACAATATCACTCCATCCAAGCCTATCCACTGAAAGGTTGCCCACCAGAAGGCTGTCCGCATACATATAAATCTACAAACAAATTTAGCAGTCGCAATGAGTCACCACACTTCCAAGAAACAACAAACAGAACGTAACCAACATATTTTGAGAACTCTTCTGAGAGAACAACCAAATAAGTTCTGTTCCGACTGTAAAACAGCCAAGAATCCAAGATGGGCCTCGTGGAACCTAGGAATCTTTATCTGTATTAGATGTTCTGGCATTCATAGAAGTATGGGGACCCATATCTCCAGGGTTAAATCTGTCGATTTGGATTCGTGGACTGATGAACAAGTCAAATCTATGGTTATTTGGGGAAACGATAAGGCTAATTCATATTGGGAGGCTAAGCTTCCTGGTAACTACATACCCGATGAAAGTAAGATTGAGAATTTTATTAGGACCAAATACGATCTGAAAAAATGGACTTCTGGAGCAACAGTGCCAGATCCAAAAACCATCCAAGTCAATGAAGGATCTACACCACCTACACCAATTACTGAACTACACAAGAGAGAAAAATCACAATCAGAAACACCAACCAAGACTACAGATTCACAAGCTTCAAAACCACAATCTTCCCTGTTAGAGTTCAACGATTTCGTGTCATCTCCTTCATGTTCTCCTGTTCCTACCCAGGTGAAAGGCCCAGTACTAACAAGATCTGAATCTGTCCCTGTTCCTGTTCCTGGCTTAAGACCGACAATGAAGACTCAATCGGCTTCCTCTTTAAATACATCATCTACATTATCTTTCATAGAATCGAGTTCTGCTCCTCAACAGTCGCAGAAGTCGAACTCCCGACCAGATTTGAAGAAATCCATTCTATCACTGTACTCTACTCCATCTCAATCAGCTAATAACTCATTTAACTCATTACCTATAGTGAATAATAACGTCAGTCACTCCACGTTATACCAACAACAACAACAACAGCCACAACAAGCACAACCATCTGGTACCGTCAATTCCAACAATATTAATAATTCGTTTTCGAATCTTAATCTAGGTTCAAATTCAATAGGTCCTCAATCCGTATCTGTGAACAATTCTTGGTCTATTCCTTTAGAAAGCAATAATAACATTTGGTCGAACTCCTCTTCAACATCATCTACTTCAAACAATAAGAAATCTTACAATGAAGACGTTTTTAAGAATGTTTGGAGTTGAAAAATGAGTCTTAACTGTTAAAAGATAGATTCATCTGTCTGCATGCTAATTGTAGTTTTGTTTCTCCCCTTTTCTAAAACTCAAGATAGCTATTTTATAATTTTTGAATGATAAAAGATGGAATATATAGATTAAATATATAAATCAAAGTTATTTTTTTCTAAAATAACAACACAACGAAGACAAACAAGACAGACAAGGACGTGTATAGGTTAAAAGAAGAAAAGAAAAGAACTCATATATAGTAGTCGAAAAAACTCGACAAACTCAATTAATTAATAGATTTAGTGAACTGATTCAAAAGCAGTGGTCAGTGGAGACAGCAGCTTAGAACCCTTGTAGAATTCAACAGTCTTCTTACCTCTCGAAGCAACACCTTCTGGAGTGAATTCAAAGAACTTGTAAATATCAGGAGCCTTACCAGAAGCACCGAATCTGTTAATACCAAATTGAACGTGGGAGTACTTAGCCCAGACAGCAGTGGACATGACTTCAACGGACAAGATTGGGATACCATCAGGTAAAACTGATTTTCTGTATTCCAGAGATTGTTGATCAAAAGTGTGGAAGTCTGGTAAAGAGACAACTCTAGTTGGGATTCCTTCCTCAGCCAACTTTTTAGCACCATCAATGGCAATGCCAACTTCAGAACCAGTGGACACTAAGATCAATTGAGCGTCTTCAGCTTCGTAAACAACGTAACCACCTTTAGTAGCCTTCTCAATAGATGAACCAGCTAATTGAGGTAAGTTTTGTCTAGAGAGAGCAATAACGGATGGGGTGTGCTTTGATTCAATGGCTTTCAGGTAAGCGGCAGAAGTTTCATTACCATCGGCTGGTCTCCACACCATCAAGTTTGGAATAGCTCTGAAGTGAGCCAGAGTTTCAATAGGTTGATGTGTTGGACCATCTTCACCTAAACCGATGGAATCGTGAGTAGCAACCCAAATAACAGGGTGACCGGACAAAGCGGATAATCTCAAAGAACCAGCAGCATAAGAAACAAAGTTCAAGAAAGTACCACCGTAAACCTTAAAGTTGGCACCGTAAGCAGAGATACCGTTGATGATGGCACCCATACCGTGTTCTCTGACACCGAATCTGAAATATCTACCGGAGTAGTCACCTAAACCAGAAGATGGTGGTTGGAAATCAATAGCAGTACCCCATCTGGTTAAGTTGGAACCAGTTAAATCGGCAGAACCACCGACTAATTCTGGCAGGTTGGCTTCAATTTTACTTAGAACAATTTCTGACAATTTTCTGGAAGCAACAGCAGAGTCATCAGCGGTATAGGTTGGTAAGTCTTTGTAGAAAGATTCTGGTAATTCACCAGCTAATCTTCTCTTTAATTCAGCTCCTAATTCAGGATATTCAGCAACATATTCTTCAAAGAGAGCATTCCATTCAGCTTCAGCGGCGGCACCAGCTTCACCAACCTTAGCGTATAAGTCGTAAACGGCTTGATCGACAGAGAAGGTTTCTTCTGGGTTGAAACCCCATTTTTCCTTCACCTGTTTGATATCATCTGCTTTCAGTGGGGCACCATGAACAGAGTGAGAACCTTGCAGCAAAGAACCGAAACCAATAGTGGTAGTAAGCTTGATACAAGTTGGTTTCTTGGTAGTCTTAGCAATAGCAATAGCTTCGGCAATAGCTGTAACGTTTGTGTCAGCATCTGGAACATACAGGATATCCCAACCGTAAGCTTCTAATCTATCGGTAACATTTTCAGTGAAGGCAACCTTGGTATCACCATCGATGGAGATTCTGTTGTCATCGTAGAAAGTAATCAAGTTACCTAGTTCTAAATGACCAGCTAAAGACATAGCTTCAGAGGCCACACCTTCCATCATACAACCATCACCGAAGATACAGTAAGTGTAGTTATCGGAAATGGTAAAACCTGGTTTGTTGTAAGTAGCAGCTAGTTGAGCTTGAGCAATGGCCAGACCGACAGCGTTAGCAACACCTTGACCTAAAGGACCAGTGGTGACTTCGATACCTGGAGTTTCGATTTCAGGATGACCAGGGGTTTTTGAACCTAGTTGTCTGAAACCTTTCAGGTCTTCGAGAGATAATGGGTAACCAAACAAGTGTAACAAACTGTACAATAAGGCAACGGCGTGACCGTTGGATAACACGAATCTATCTCTGTTTAACCAGTCTGGGTTCTTTGGATTCAATTTCATTTGAGTCCAGATGGCATGTGCAGCTGGAGCCAAACCCATTGGAGCACCTGGGTGACCTGAGTTAGCCTTAGCGACGGCATCAACGGCCAATAGTCTGATGGTGTTAATAGCCTTGTTTTCTAATTCTGAAGACATTATGAAAAGTAGATGTTAAGAAGATAACTGATATAATATATAACAATTGATAATCTATTATGGAAAGGACGAAGGAGACAGTATTAAAACAGAATGTGATCAACAAGGAAAGGAAAAACGGACATATAATTGAATAAATAGGTATTGAATGGAGCAAGCGGTTCCTGGAACACATCGAGAGTTATTCATGCAGCCGGGGTTGACACTCGCAGTAAAACTCTCTCTCTCTCTCTCACTACTGGTCTGCGGTTTTTTTTTTTTCACTCACTGTTGAGTTTTCTATTACAAACTTATTCATCTTTGAGCTTTGCTTACAGATGCACAATTGGAGTTGCTTTGGGTGTCCCACCCCGGTGACTTCCCCGTGACAGGAATCTCAGACGGCGTGCGTTCTCTCTCTCCCCCAACGGCTTGCCCCACGCCCATAGCAGAGGACTTTTCTTCCGCCATCTCATCGAAACGTTGGCCAAGGCGGGAAACAGGGATTCTAGACTGTGTGTTCTTGTGCCTGCCTGCCCCTGCCACTGTCCCTGTCCCTCCCTTCGCTTCCCTTCCGCGCGGACCCCTTGACCAGAGTCGTGCGCGCCCATTCTCGATGTTTATTTTCCGTTTCTATTTATTTCCCTTGCTGCCCACGGAGCACTGATTTCCAACAGTGCTGTCCTCCATTATTCGGTTCATTCTTCCATACTTCGCTGCGCTATCTCGGAGTTTAATACAACCCCAGAGTATACCCACCCAACTTGACTTGTCTCTCTCTCAACTAGAATAAATTACTTCCAGGTATATATCTCTTCATTTGTAATCCTCTGTGAGACGTTACCATCCGACTATCATCAGAGCAAACGAATATATTTAATTGAAAAAGTAGGTTCGGAATATGAGAATTGTATTGACTATGTGTGAAGTGGATTAAGACAACAGTATCCTTTTCTCGGAGTCCTTACGCTTTGATTTTCAACTAATTTCTTGCATTTCTCCTATCGGTATTTGTGGATAAAAGCCTGATTCTGATTCTGGACTAGAATGTAGTTTCATTGTAGAACAGCGGGTAATTTGGGGTATTTGTAAGCTTTTTCGGGGAACATTCCCCTTCAGGAAAATTATTTATGTTCTGGATCCGGAATCACATCCTTGCAAGTCTTTCACTTTCTTTACGCGTTAATTTGTTATTATTCCTTCCTCTCGTTACTTTTTTATCTTGTCTGCACTGTGCCCCAAAAAGATAAAAGTTCCCTCTCTATTTCCTAAGATGCCGATCCTCCGCTGTGTAGTGGTGTTGGTTTATGTTTCTTCAGTGATGTAAATACTTGAATGGAGAAATTTCCAGAGGAATGAAGGTATATAATTAATGGTATTATTAAAATGTCAACAACGTAAATTCAGTTACATTATATTTGACTTGGTTAAGCAGGCACAATCAATCAACTGAACTTTCAAAACAACAGCAGCGCTAATTAATGACCAGCAGTTGTATACTTCGCACAGGTGGGTTCAATGAATTGAAACCACCTTTGAAGAATCATATAAAGATATCAATGCATGATATGAATCTGTTACACATGCCAACTAGAAGTACATTCCAGCTATGTGGTTGCGTATCTATGACTGGTGTTTTAGTACTACTGTAGGTTGTGTATAGTCAGCGTATTCAATCTACTAAACAATTCGAATTTTTCTGAAACTGAATGAATCACGTGAAAATACTGTTCAATATGTCAACAAGGTGACGAATAATTTCTGAAATTTTTTGAACTACACATATGTATATATATATATACTTCCTGCTAACCTTGTCGTAAACATTTAAAAGAAAACATATAACCAGAATAGTCTATGTATATATGTTTATCTCGCCAAAGTGACAAACCTATTTTCCCCCCGCCTCCTCCTAAAGGCTCGACTTAAGCGGTTGACATAAAGCGAGAGCCTCAAACATTTAGCGGTTGGGCGTCTCTTTTCAGATCCGAGATCTCGCTTTAACAAGGCCTGGTGCACTGCCTATGTCTATCCACATTATGATTTTGTATTATGACATTCTGGAGCGTTTAATTGTCTTTGTATACCTTATCGGCTTAGTGTTGTCGTCCACTCATTATAACAACTGCAGAGACTGAAGAGTATAATGATGTATTATATTCCAGTCTCGCGTGTGTGGTCTGCATGTCCGAGTCAACGTATACAGGGTCTTTTAAAAAAACAGTCTGTGGTCTCTTGGTTTTCTCTCTTAACGGCTTTAGGGGGCAATTTCGACGATGAAATATACTTTATTTTCTTTTATCACTTCTAATATCAAGAGTATGACTTTGAATTCAATAAATTCCAAACCGTTCTGTCTCAATTTTTCGTCATCCCGCTCATCAGTTCTTCAAGTCTTTCTAATGGCCATACCGGTCTTTTTCTAGAATTGCAAGACTCAAGCAGAAGATTCTAATATTGTTGAGCAGGAAATATTTGAAGCTCTGTCTTTATGGACCAACATTTTCTCCGTACTCACGTACGTACCTATAAATAATCTGAAATGACACCATAGGACAACCACATGTCTGTCATAAGCTTTTCCACAAGAAGACATATAGTCGTGCGCATCACATATTTTCAGTTGATTTCTCCAAATGAAATGTTTGGCATCAACGGATGGCGGGGTAAAATCTGGTCGTTCCTTTCATGGGGGCGCACGATGGCCATTGTCATGGAGCAGTCTCTAGTAGAGTCTCTACCCTGATCTGAGCATGAAAGAAGTGTGAACTTGGGGAAGAATAAATATTTTCAGTTCGTTATACAGTGAGTTAGTAAGCTTCACACAAAACTTTTGTCACAGTTTTGCTCTGTTTCCCTGTTTGAACAACCTTTCAAGCTGCTTGGAACCTAGTACCAAAGTTTTTTTATACGATCGCATGCATACTACTAGCAAACAACTCCCTGGATCTTCTTCCTGGAAACGAGGTTGACGGTTACACGTGAAAATTTGCTGAGAATTTCTTTCTATTAAAAGCGATTTGAGTAGCCGTATATGCATGTTTGGTGATACGTTGATTTCTTCATGGTCAATTAAAGCCTGTACTAGGATCGTCACCCTTGCGTTACCTGAAATTTTAACCAGATGGCGGTAGATAATCACTAATCATCAAATTATAGTAGTCATATGGTGATAAAAAGCCCACCTCCTCCCCTTTCTTCAGTAGAAAGGCAATCCCGTGGTAGATCGACCGACTGATCACCCACAGATCCCCAGGCTGTAAATCCTAATCAAGACACGACATTCTCTGTTGTTTCTGCAAAACGAATGCCCTGTGGGTGAAGCCAACGGCTGTTTTTCGTTTTTCCCCCGTTATTTTTCTGTCCTTCCCTTCCCTTGCCTTCCCCATGCGCTGCTCTCCTCCCCACAGAATCGACTTTTGCATGTCGCATGTCGCAGTAGTTCGATGTGGGACATCGTTCCAGGTGTAATAACGTACATAGTAGACCTGGAGAAATTTGAGGAACCGAAACGTTGTCAGATTGTAGATTTTACACATATCAGTGACTTTATATAACAACAAATCAACACTATCTTATACATACATATATATACATTTAAGTGAATGCTCCTTACCTCAGAACCGAAAAATAATTAATCCGTGCTTCCACCCCCCCTTGTTCAGCTCCCACACATTTCCCCAAACTAAACTGCAAAAAAAAAAAGAAACTTTTCTCCCGCACTACTCTCGCTCTCTCCACCTTTTCCACTTTTTTTCCAAAATTGGCTGGCTTCTTGGAGAGAAAAGTTGAAGAAAAACAAAGACATTTTATACACATTTGAACTATTCAATATACTCAAATAATACAAACAAATCAAATCAAATTTACTTAAATCATAAAAGTATAAGCTGATTTTTTTCATTTTTTTTCAGTCATAGTTTGTGGAGTATTTTTTACCCGTTGTACTAATACTGTTATTACTGTATTTTTCATTTCAAGATTCTAATATCCCTTGGACTTAACATTTGTGCATCATTTCAAAAGGGTGGTTACTGATACTCTTTCAAATCGTTTTGCAAGGTTCTAACTACGCCTTTGATTAATATTTAACTGGAGTTTGTTTTTTTGCACCTCATACTCTCAAACGAAATTGGGATATACGTTGAACTAAAAAAAAAATAATACAAAAGGAGCCAACAGAACTAAACAAGAGTCCCCCCGCTACTACTTTTTTTTGGTCTGTTTTGGGTTTTTTTTTTTAACAAGAATTCTAAACAGCTTTCTTATTTGCTTGTATTATGACTGCAAGAATTCCTCCTGAAAGTCAAACTACTTTTAGAATGGCAACAACTGTTCAATCTCAGCCTACCATGACAACTCAAGGTAACACCAACTCCTCCACTTCAAATGTCAAAGTGGAAGACACTGGCTCGTTAAGTTCAAATACAAGGTCGAGTTCACCTTCAAATATAAATACGGATTTGAGTACATCATCATCATCAAAGCCTAAAACAAATGCAGGAACACCGATGACACCTGCCACCCAAAATCTGACAGCTAACAGCAACATTAAAAAGAAATTACCACCTTCTGACTTACCCAGACCTTATAAATGTCCAATGTGTGACAAAGCGTTTCATAGATTAGAACATCAGACAAGACATATAAGAACACATACTGGTGAAAAACCTCATCAATGTAATTTTCCAGGTTGTTTTAAAAGATTTTCAAGGTCTGACGAATTAACAAGACACTCAAGAATCCATACCAACCCTAATTCTAGACGCAAGAACCAAGTTGATTCAACCTCAACTAACCTATCATCTCCTTCAAGTAAACCAATTTTGAAAAAATCAAGTTCAACCACTAAGATACCAAGAAGACAAGTACAAAGACGAGAACAAGAACTTGAGCAAGACCAGCAACAGCAAGATCAAGAACATGAATCTGAAATTCAACTTTCACAGAATAGTGAAGTTTCCAATGACCCAGAGATTATTGTTAGTAAAATAGAGAGTGATGACGATGACCAACACATGTTGAGCGCTTCTGAATCAAGTAACGAAGATCAGCAATCTGTGCGAAGCAAACCATCAACGACAACATCTTTCACTACTGTCAACGACAATATTCCGTTCAAACCAAATAGATCATTTCTAGACATTAATATATTGGCCACTGCCGCCTCTCAAGAATTACAAAATCTACAACAACAACAATTCCAAGCACGTCAAGCAGCGGCAGCTTTGGTATCTGGTATTTCGCCAAGTAATAATAGTTCATCAAATATACAGTACGTAAAATCATTACCTTCTTTATCCCAGTATTTCCATTCTCAGCCCGAGAATTTAGGTTACAATGGTGGTATCAATTTACCTGTGGCGCCAATAGTAGGACAGCAACAACAGCAACAACAGCAACAACAACAACAACAACAATCACATCCACGTACGCTGAACTCATTATCGTCTTTGCAAAGATTGACTCCTTTGAAAACCTCATCAACAGGGTCTATACCGTTACTTTCTGGAATTTCGTCTCCAGTTGCCAGCTCTTCGTCGCCGTTAGTGATGCACTCATCATCATCAATTCAAAAGCAGTCTGGATCCACAACTAGTCTTACTTCATTAGCTAGATCGTTCTCTAATACAGATCTTTCCAACTATCAAACTGATTTAGTTCAACCTCAGTTCAAGAAATCAAGACCAAACTCTCCAGGACTAGCTCAACCTCCAATATCTATATCCAGATCACCAACTTCTTCGCATCAATCAGGTTTACCTAATCGAGACTCTTCTGCAGCTCTTCATCTATTAGGATTTTCAGGACAATCACATCAGCAGCATCAACATCAACTGCCTAATTCTCAAACACAATCACAATCACTAAGTCCGCAACATCATCAGCTGCAACAGTTAACTTTTCATTCCAAAGCATCCTCACAGCAGACTCCAGATGTAACGCCTTTGCAAACGCCATCAGTGTCTCCTAAACTAGGCCCTACTTCTACCTTTCCATCATCTACTGCTCATTCTGCTTCAACTACGTCGATCCCCGGATCAGGAGCTAACCCGTTCACTAATAATACCTCTTCCACCACTCAGCTACCTCCATTAAGATCATTGAAGTTGGATTTCTCTGACACGATAGAATTTGTTGGAAATAATGAGTCTTCGACGAATCGTAATCGCTCGTATTAGACTCTAATTCACTTTGAACGCCAGTAGTCTTATTTGTTGAGTGATATGATTTCGTTGTAAAGATGCAACAAAAAAAAAAAAGAAAAGAAATATGAGAAAAAACGAGTAATTATGGATTCATTATCTGGGATTAATGCGTTATCGAACAATCTATTATCTTAATATTATGCCTTTCAATGCCTTTTTTTTTTGGATGTATAAGTCTTTGAATTGTTGTTAATCTTTTTCTTACACTCTTTTTGATTTCTTTTTCCAATTAGTGGAGTACTATTACTGATCTTTTACTGTTGTTTTATTATTATTATTGTTATTAGCATTATTATTATTATTATTACTGTAATTATAACTGTTGCTACTATCTTTCGTGTCTGTTCGTTTCAATGTACATATGTTCTTCTAGTGTTTCATATATAAGAAAATAAAATAAATACGTGTAAAAGTATTATACAATTATAATCTGAAATTATAAATTACAAATCTCCAACTTACCAAGGCTAGATATATATAGACCAACTAGCATATTTCATCCCTTACAACGCTTTCAAAACATCTTCATACAACGGAATACTCTCTACCGCACCTTTGCTTTGAATCGTCAAACTTGAAGCAATTGTAGCAAACGAAATAGAGTCTCTCAAATTCTCACCAAAATAGATACTGGATACTAAACCACCTAAGAAAGTGTCGCCAGCTCCAGTCGTGTCTACCACGTTGTTGACTTCTATACTTGGACAGTAGTATATGTCATTGGTGCTTGTAAGGTTTGAAGTGTTAGTAGATTGCGCGATACAGCCTTTAGATCCCAATGTAATTATTAAAGTTGGGTATGTCAAATATGTTCTTAGCTGAACTAAAAGTGATTTGGAATAATTGATTTTGTCATCTTCATTGTGAATGAGCGTTTCGCTATTTTTGGCCACTTTTTTAGTAGACGAAGAGAATCCCTTTAATAACTCGAATGCTTCACCCTCATTAAGTATAAGATATTCTACATTATTTATTATCTCTTTATTAATAAATTCAGGCATTAATGGAGATGGGTTATAAAACTTGACTAGACCTGGTTTATTTTCCGAGAGCCATTTAATGATTGATAACGGAGACGGAAACTCATTCTGCAATACCACAAAGTGTTTCTCTGTTGTTACATCCTGCGATAATGAAGAGAATTTGAAGTTTTCAGATAATTCATTTGCAGTGGGGTTCAACTTCAAGTTGGCTCCCCCAATAACGATAATTCTGTTCTCCCCATTCTTCTCTGTTTCCACCAAAATCGTAGCAGTACCAGTCTGTTGATCGTCTAACTGCTCAATTAAATCAACATTAACGTTAGACTTATTCAGCTCCACAAGCATTTTATCTCCGTAAGCGTCGTTGCCTACTTTGCCCCACATTCTAACATGACCTTTTTGGGGACTTAGTCTCGAAGTAGCAATAGCTTCATTTAGTCCTTTGCCTCCAAGGTGCTCTTCGAATGATACACCGTGAAGGGTTTCACCTTCGTTTGGGATACGCGCCGTGTATGTTACCAAGTCATAATTCAAAGAGCCAATTACAGTGATCATGTTTCAGACAGTTAATCTTTAAAGATTAGAATGTTTTTTGGTGATCGTATCCCTACGAAATATACAGGATTACGATAAGAACCATAGTTCATTAAGAGTTAGTTCCAGCACTAGTCCCCATATTTCAGTCTGAGGATGTTTTTCCACGAAAGACACAGCCTCAAAAATCACTACAAGCGACAGAGTGCAAACAAGGTCGTTCTTCCTTTCTTGTACAAACTAGATAGAAACGCATTACTAAACGTTGAAGTGATCGAGACTGTCATCATTATTTGGAAATGCTGGGAACTTTTCAAAAAAAGTACCTAGTACCAAATTTGTTTTAGTAAAAGTTACAAAGAGGATTTAGATAGGAAACAAGACCAGAGCATCCGTAGTTAGCAGACTGCTGCCACAGTCCAGATTCAGAATATCATTAGCTTGCTTAGCGAACATTCGACACATAATTTAAAACACGTTGGACAGATACAGTACAATCTAGAAGTTGAAAACAATAATTTGCTTTGGTAGTCAACTGAAAAACCTGTCACCACTAAAATGTTCCGATTATTCAAACGCTGAAATTAACGCCCGATTTGGCCACCACACATAGAAAACGTCAGATCGACACGTATACGTATATGCTAATAAATTACATAATTGTCTGAAGTGCATTCTTCACCGCCAGACTACTTTATTGTCACGTATTACGAACTGGCAGAATATGTTGTTGGGCACTCGCCAACGGTCACGGCCACGGATGGTTCGACCTTTTGAGCTGCCTCGCTGGCAGGGCCATACTTGCTTTTCTGAACTAGACATAGAAAAACCTACGTCGTCCACATTATGTCATAAAGTAAAAACATGCCATACCAGCAGCATACATTCATTTCAAGAAGGTGGAACTTCTTCGAGTGAATGTTGGTTCTTCCAACAAGTATCTGCCCGTCTAATAATAGCGGCGTCTATCCATATCCGCACAGCCCTTTCTTTATTCTGCCCATCACACTATTTGGGTCCAGACACGACTATGTAAATCTCCCAACAAAATTTATTTTTTTAGCCTTTGTAGAAACTGAATGCGGGACTCTCCCTTTTGCCGCCGGGTGACAAGGGGAAGACTTAGCGTTTTGGCAGGGAGATGCCTGTGTTTCACCCATGAGGTGACAAGAGGCTCACCGGGAATCCCTCCTCCTTGTACTCTAATTTTTATCTTTTTTTGACATATAACATCGCATTTTGTCTACACTAAGCCAGATTTGCTTGTCTGGCCTCTCTTGTTTAAATATATATATCTGTATATATATCCTCCTTTTGTCGTTGTCGATCCCTGTGATATCTCCAGTTCCTTGATATAGGTAGTTGTTGGACCTAGTATTTTGTTTATTGAAGAAAAGAATTCTGAAACGCTTCGCACAACAGTTCTAAAAAAATATAATCTGAGGTTTTATATTTAGATAAGGATCAAAATTTTTAGGTTAATCATACAATTTTGATTGCTAACTGAATATCTATACTTCTTTGGATTTTCAAAACGACCACTGGAATCAATAGACATATACAAGAGTAGCGCCTTCTTCATTTACTTTATATTAAGCACACATACGCACATATAGAAAGAAAAAACAAAGGATGTCAGATCTGGATGCAGTTGATATTACGGCTGCTAATGCTGTCGCCGCTGGTACTAACAAGCCAATCAAGAGAATCGTTGCTTCTGGTATTGGAGGCAAACTGATGGGTACTAAATCAATGACTACAGTTTCTGCTGAAGAATTAGCTAAAGACTCAGTCGCTGAGATGCTAGCCAAGGATAAGGCTTTACGTGAAAAATACCAAGCTGAAAAACATATCAGTGAACAACCATGGACGAGACAGAATTGGAGTCAACATGTTAATTGGTTAAACTTCATCTTGGTGCTTGCTGTGCCTGCTGTCGGTTTAGCATGTATTTCAGTTGTGCCACTGCAATACAAGACCGCCTTGTTATCAGTTTTACTATACATCTTTGGTGGCTTATCAATCACTGCCGGTTACCATAGACTATGGGCACATAGAGCTTATCAAGCAAGACTTCCTGTTAGAATTTTTTATGCCTTGTTTGGTGCCTCTTCCATTGAAGGTTCCATCAAATGGTGGGCTCATTCTCATAGAGTTCATCACAGATACACCGATACTCATAGAGATCCATATGACGCAAGAAAAGGGTTTTGGTACTCTCATTTGGGCTGGATGTTGTTGATTCCAAACCCAAGATACAAAGCCAGAGCTGATATTAGTGATTTAACAGATGATTGGGTCGTTAGAGTTCAACACAGACATTTCTTAGCTACTATGATAATCATGGCTTTTGTTTTCCCATCTCTTGTTGCCGGTTTTTTCTGGGGTGATTACTGGGGTGGCTTTTTATATGCTGGTCTGTTGAGAGCTTTCTTCATTCAACAAGCAACTTTCTGTGTTAACTCTTTAGCTCATTGGATTGGTTCCCAACCATTTGATGACAGAAGAACTCCAAGAGATCACTTCTTGACTGCCTTGGTCACTTTTGGTGAAGGTTACCACAACTTCCATCATGAATTCCCATCAGATTACAGAAACGCCTTAAAATGGTACCAATACGATCCAACTAAGATTGTCATTTACCTATGCTCAAGAGTCGGTTTAGCTTACAATTTGAAAAGATTTTCCCAAAATGCTATCGATCAAGGTATTTTGCAACAACAACAAAAGAAATTGGATAGAATGAGAACTGAGTTAAATTGGGGTCCACAATTATCAGAATTACCAGTTTGGAATAAGACTGAATTCTTCGAAAATGCAAAGAACCAAAAAGGCCTCATTATCATCTCTGGTATTGTTCATGACTGCGCTGCCTTTTTAGGTGAACATCCTGGTGGAGCTGCTTTAGTCCGTACTTCTTTCGGTAAAGATGCTTCTGTTGCGTTCAACGGTGGTGTCTATGCCCACTCTAATGCTGCACACAACTTATTGTCTACTATGAGAGTTGCCGTTATCAGAGATAGTGGTGCGATTGGTAACACATTTGACACCCAAAATGAATACTTGAAAACAAAAAGAGAAGATTGAATAACAACTGATCATCTTTTTTTTTCTGATTTTTTTTGTTCCTTTTTATTTTATTTTATTTTATTTGCATATGATCTTGTTGGTTATTTTCTTGTAATTATTTACATTCGATGTGTTTGCTTTTGGGTTTGTTGCCTTTTATGTCAGTTTGTATTTCTCTCGTCTTGGGAAGAGAACTTCTTTTTTTTTTTCATGAATCGTGTGTCTAAAGGTTTGGATTTTTAACTAAAGGTAAATGAAAGTCAAAAGAAAAGCAAAGCGAACTTCTATTTGTATTTCACGTGATTTTATTTATTTTTATTTATCTATCTCGATCTACATATTGTCTTCCTCCCCTTTTATTTGGAATTTTTGATATGTTTGAATCCTTTACTCTTCAATTTTTTTGCTTTACCTAGTTAGGATCCCTTCCTTTTTCAACACTTATTTATAGTTTATATATACATATATATCTCTGATTTAATGCCTAGTTTTCCAGTCACATTTGCTGATTGTGTTTATAAAGATACTACGTGCATATTTTTGGACAATGACATGTATTTATATATGTCGACAAATGTATGTAATTTTCATCCTTCACCTGCCTGCCTTTGTGCAACCACCTCAGAACAAGCCAAAAAAAATGAAAAATACAGAAATCTGCACATCCGCATCAATTAGGAAATTCTCAAAAGGGTAGTAAACATACAGAAAGCGTGTTGAAAACCTTCCCGAAAGTAAACAAACAAAAAAGAAAAAACACAATTCACACTTTGGTAGGTGTTTATTTATTTATATATTCTTATTCTTTGGATTTGATCAACAGGTGATTATTAAAAGTAGGGAGTTAAAGGGAGGCTAGTTTACATACACAAGAAAGAGGTACAACCATGGCTTCTCATCGACTTTTCTTTGAAACCTCCACATATGACCCATCAACTGATCTACCATTATACGTTTTTGACACATCATTTCTACCAGCCCAGGTGTTAAGTGGGAATCTTTCATCGAAGAACGATGACAAGATTACTAAACTCACAAATGATTTAGTGTCTAAGATGCCTACAAAAGAGCACTGCTTGGTACTGTTAGCTTCTGGCTTAACTAGTTATGACTCGTCAACTTCTCATTCTCAGACTACTACTAGTTTCAAGATGCCAATGAACTTGATCAAATTTTTCAACCTCATCCCACATGATAAAAAAAGTTACTTGGTTAAGATCTATCTCGTGCATGGTAACTGGCTGGTCAAGTCGATTGTTGATTTTTTCAAAAGTTTTTGGAGCTTTAAGAAAGAAATCATTCATTGTGAGAACCTCACCAATCTGAGTCGATATATAGATATTACCAAAATTCCAATCTCAATCACTAATTACATGATTGATAAATGTGTTTACCAAAATGAAAAGATTGTTATCAATCGTCACTTGCATAAGCTTTACGGACAGCCGTTAATTGCTTCGAACCCGCTCCCATTAAAACAATTTTCCAAAATCTATAACAACATAATGTCATTCCTTACGACTCCGGAACTAAATACTGAATTAACAGCGTTAGAATGGCAAACGATAATAAGATGTGGAAGTGATCTGAACCCAGAAACGAAAATGTGTGTCGATATATTAAGTGATTGTTTGAAAAGAGAGCAAACTTTATACCTGTCTGATTTCTCATTCTTGGAGCATTACATGATCTTAATCAAATTTTCTTTCAAACTAAGCGATGCCAATCTCCCGATTTTACCTATCAGTTTGATGATGAATGATCAGGTAGATTTTGATAATCTGGAGATAGTAACTGACATGTTCAACAATGTGCTGAATCACAAGCAACATTTGACTCAAGACTCGAATACAATGACTACCACATTAAATAGTCCACTGTTAGTTGATTATAAAAATGACTACGATAACGGCTATCTGCTGATTAAGATGTTTAATTTGTTTCATTACTTGTCAAATAAATTAGACAATGAGTTTGAACGACTAGAGCCTAATGCTAAGAATCAAAATAAAGTGAAACAAAGACAACATTTAAGATTAATGTTATCCTTCACTAAAATTCTATACAACGAAAGTATTGATAATGAACATCATGATTTAGGTTTTGACAATTTGTTTAAATTTATATCCTCGGTCCTTAAAAGATACGATAGTATTAAAGTTTTGAAGAGCGATTTGTCATTATCAGATTTCCACAACTTGATAAACTTCAACGATATGATTGAATTTGACAAATTGAGAGATTCTATTTCGACATTTTATAAAGGACCATTGACAGCTGCTCAAACAGAAAGTCCGATATTTGAGACAAGAACATCGTACGTGGTGTTTCCAAAACTTAGAAGCAACCTACCTCCAACACCTCCTCTGCCAAGAAAACAAATTCGTTCTTTATCTGATGAGTTTGAATCTACTTCTAGATTAAGTTCTAGTTCAAGCACTAGTTCTATACCTGAAAGCTCCGATCTTAAGCTACAAAAGTCACAGCCGTTAACTTCTTCATCTTCTTATGATTCATTGTGTGCCAACGTAGATGAAGAAAACAAAGAAAATAGCTATGTTCATATAGCACCACCAGTGTCAGTAACACAGAAACTGAAAGACGAACTAGTGAAGCCTTCAAACCAGTTGACTTCGAAGTTGATCAAGTATACCCAAAAGGATCTAATTATTCAGCAAAAGAGATTGGCTAATGGTGATAGCACCGAAAAAGCGAAACTAGCCTCTATTAGAGGTAGAAATGTGAGTAAATTGACAATGATGTATGAGGAAAAGTTTATGAATGGACTATAATCGTTCACTGATGATTTGTTTTATTTTAGTAAGTGTCTTTTTGAGTTTTTTGAGTTTTTGAGTTTGGTTTTCATTTTTACATTGTTTTATCGAGACGGAGTTTTATTTATCATTGAGCCAAAAAATTTGTAGTTGGTTCAATTGTGGTCATATTTTTTTCGATCTTTATTTTTCGATTCAGCATAGTAGTTTCCATTCTAAATATGGTTTTGTTGTTTTTTTAAAGCTCCTTACATTGCATTCTTCATATATTTTTTCTGGACTTTCCTTTGAAACAGTTTTAAGAAAACTATTGTCAAATGTACGTATAGAAAGCCATGAGATTCTGTCAGATAAGTTGACCACCTCGTCAATGTAGAGCTTCTTCTACAAACTTTATTAACTTGGATTTGTCATACGTATGGATGGATGCAAACGTCGAATATTATTATTCAATTCCAAGCCACATAATGCAATTTAGTAATATGAACAAAATGACTAATTTAGGAATCAAGTATGGAAGTCTAAAAAAGGGAATGAATATATATATATATATATATATAATAAATATATGTACTACTGAAAGACATGGAGGCCTTCAAGTTTCTCTAAGCCTTTGGCAAAGGCAAAGATTTGGAACTATTATCAAACTCTCTCACGATAATACTACACTTAAACTCTTTGCACAGGCTTCTCTTTTTAGATTCAGGAACCAGTTTCAGAAACTCTAAACCTGAAGATCTTTCTAATGCATCGACAGGAACTTCAAAAGAAGTTAACGGAACTTCATTTGGAATGACTGTATTTGGCAAAACGAAAGCAGCGACTGCAATTTGGTCATCGTCTGATGCTTTATTAAATGCTTTCTCAGTGACAATTAACTTAAAGAAATGAGTCGGGACTGCAATGTTTGGAGGATTACCAATGACTTCATAGCTGACTATGAATTTCCCAGTACTTGGGTCTCTTTTAGGTAAGTACAAAGGACCTGTAATAATTCTAACAGAATCATACGACTGAGTCAATCTTCTCGTGAAATCTTCGAAATGGGCCCAGTAGTCTCGGTTAAATCCTGCCCCGACTTGAGGGGACATGTTACTTAGATAAAAAGTTTCATCCATGGCGGCTTGTGAGTATTTAGCGTCAGCTGCCGGAGCCTGATGGCCTCTATCATAACCTGACCTAAAGTAGTCTTTCAAATGAGCTCTAAATTTTTCTGGAATTTGCTCGTCTTCTTTGAAAACAGAGTTCTTTCTATCTCCTCCTCCATTAGGGTCACGTTTCAAAGATGCTGGTGTGATGTGTTCCACCACATAATACGGATTTCTAGTTTGTCTATCGTACACAGAAATGAACTCACTTCTTGTATGCATATCATGGACAGGACCTGGGAATCCGTACTTGAAAAAGTCGCCCGGGCGAACAAAAGAAGTATTTGATGCAACATCAGATGCTGAGGAGGACAGGTTGTTGGTAGAAGGTGGCTTACCAGGAGGAGGGAATGCTAATCCTCCTGGTCCACCAGCGCCTGAAGGACTAGACGGAGCAGTAGGAACTGAGGATCCACTTCCCCAGAAGTACAAGCCTAAAGAGCCTAGAGACAGTGTGTACGCACCATGTATAGGCTTGAATAGCATAATTTGAAGCGGGTGTTGTTTAGGGTTATGATCTGTTTTTGAGTCTCTTTCTAGCGGTGTGAGAAATATGGCCTGAAAAGAAAGTAAGGGGTCAATGGAATGTTTAGTGAACTAATAATATAATTAACGAGAAGAAAACATATCTATATTTATGGGGATGTGGTGTGGTGTGGCCTTAGAGTTAATATATTTCGTATGTTAGACGTGGGTGTGATAGATCAGATGCAACTCCATTGGATGCACACAGATTTTGCAATCAAAGGAAATGTTTTGTTATTTTTCTCGGGGAAAAACAAACTGTCCGATTTGGGAGGGTGAGGTTAATTATATCAGGCTGTGCTGAGAAAGTTTTTTTGTAGCGACTCTCATATCAGGAAAGCGCTGAAAAATATTCAGTCTTAATGGCACGTTAATTGGAAATAGCAGAATGTGTTACAAGCGAGAATAGACAAGAGGAAGAAGGCACTATAGAGGTGAAGAAATCAAGAATGGTTGTCAACGAAGGAAGGGTCGTAGAGAGAACTGTAGCAAAAGGAAAACACAAGCAAGCGGACAGAAATAGATAGAAGTAGTTTAGAAACTGATGTTAAATACAATTGGTCTGACTAGTCGACGCAGTCAGTCTTCAATAGTAGGGGAGACAGTGATACGGAGCAGGCAGTCTTTCTCCAAAATGCAATTAAAATCTACGAAAATATTCAATCGCCTACATCAATATAGATACAACTCAACTACAGTATACTCACAGGCACAGAGTAACATATATCATGCGTTAGTATCTAATTTGAGAAGCAGCTCCAGCTTTCGTCATTCAAATGTGAGAGGCAAAGTGTCTAAGCTTCCAAATAAAGAGGATTTGCTTAACTATCTGATACGGAATAATAAACTGAAGGAATCAAGAATTCTGATGCATAGCTTAAGTGAGCCCTTGTTGTTAATGAATATTTTCAATCTTGCACATTTGAATGATTATCGAATACGTTCCAGTGTGTTGGACTTGGCGTTTAAGAAAGTTGAAAGTCTTCAAAAGAAGTCAGGAAAAGCTGAAGAGTACTTCCGTAATGTGGATGTCAAAGATCCGTACCATTTGGCAAATTCTGTATTTCAGGTGGCAATAGCTTATAGTCTTCCCAGTGTTGCATTCCTTATATACAATCAATCAATCAAGAGACTAATGGCAAATTCTCACCAAAATACGTTATACCCGCATAAACCTGTCACTGATACTATATTAACAATAGAGAACTTACACAAATTGATAAACGTACTACTTGTCAAATCTCCAACTACAGACTTTTCAGATATAGAACAGATCCTTCAATTGACGTCCAATTATGCCAGATTAATCACCAAATTGAATACATTATATGATTGTGAGTTACCTTTGTTCACATATACTAATGTACAATTCTCGTCATTCTTAGCAAAAACGTCAACAAACCAGGTAGGAACAATGCCAGACGGAAAGCCATACGAAAATATACAAAATAGATCAATTAAGGAGCAAGTAATCGAAGAGCTTGGATATGACATTGCGAAAAAGTCAACCAATTTACCTTCCTATGGACGAGACAAACAGTTCAACGACATGGTCAGACTTGACTATGTTAAGACACTTGATCAATACTTAAAATTCTGTTACCAATATATAGCAAATAGAGCACAAGCAAAAGACTCAGCATCAATATATAAAATTTGGTCACTGATAAAACCGTTTCACGACAAAGATTATCATATGGACATTAGATCACCTAATAACAATGAAGCAAACGGATATTTCTTTTATGATGTGATAGCTCAAGTGATAATGAATTTCTCGAAAACTAGAAGATACAGACCATTGGTGGATGAGATCATTCAAGATCTTCCCATTGATGCAATCAAAGTATGCCCAAGATTGATGACGGCTTTATTAATATATAGCTCCAGAATTCAGAATGCTACATTAGGTTCCTTGTTAATGGAACAATACGACGACAAAACTTTAGGTTTGTCTACCCGTTATTCGCCTAATCAATTAACGGCTTTGATGATTTTGTCCATGAGAGAAGGAAATTTTGTGAGAGCTAAAGAGATTATGGACTTTGCGAAGCTCAATTTGGTTCACTTCAATGCGGTTGAATTCAATGAACTTATAAGAGCAATGTTACAAAATCCCACCGATAATGAGGAGTTAGTGTGGAATATGATAACTTCGAACTCATGTAGTTTATCGAGGTACGCCTATATCACATACTTGAATTACATGATTTCTTCCCGTAATAAAATAGATTTCGAGAAGACAGAATATATGTTTAAGAATGCGATCAAGGAAGTTAACAAGCACGATAAGAATTTTTGGGACTATTGGATTTTAACTTACTTCAAGTATATTAATAGAAAGTACCCATTAGATATAGCAATTAGAATCTATACAACATCAACCGCATCCGCCGGAGACAACATTTTCAAAACCCTTCAAGATTACAATTATTATATGAATCCATTCACTACAAGATTCGACAAAGTGAGATTCAAATTATCTGAAGAAGTTAAGCCTTTCATATTGAGAGACATTTTCCAAAAATCATATGGGTACTATAGGAAATCTTTAGATAGGGATTCCCCTGAATTTGAAGAAGCCAGAGCTCAGTTCAAGGAGATTGGCCTCTGGTGTTATTTAAAGTTCAGAGAACTAGGATACAGAGACTCTACGATAGCCGTTGACTTAGCGAAGACTATTAACTCTAACAAGAGAAGTGCTAGGTCTGGTGATTCTAGTAAAGAAGAAGACGAACGAGAACAAGAAGAAGAAGAAGAACAACTTGATAAGAGGATTCAAAGTGGTACGAAGCCAAGAAGTGAGAAGAGTGATTTGGAGCAGGAGTATGTTAAGAACCTCAATGAGCTTGATCGCTGGAAACTTAGCAGTGAAGTTTTCCGTGAATAATTTGATGATTAATTAATGTGTATGACGAATTTGCTCTTCCCTTGTAAATATAACTAATAGAATAATTTCATTCCAATGATAAGCGCCAAATGAGTTACCCGTCTACCTTTACGTAACGAAAAAATTATTACATCATCCCAATTACCTAATGTCTTACTTAACGAAGAATTCTCTTTCTCTGTTTTCACACGACCCACTAAAATTTTTTTAGATTTTTCTCATTTTATGAAAAAAATTTCAGAGGTAACTAAACGCAAGAATTCTAAAATTTTCTGATATACACTTAAGTAGTATACAAGGGGAACTCAGTTGATTCGAACTGCAGATTGATATACATGTGTGTATACGTTCAGTTCTGATATATTCGCTATTCCAAATCTCGACTTCGGTTCTTGAAACTTCTTAGCACGACATATCCCAAAGATGGCTTTCGTTTTAACTGAAACAGCAGCTGGTTACGCATTGCTAAAAGCCTCTGACAAGAAGATCTACAAATCGTCAACTTTGTTGCAAGATTTAAACTCTTCCGACAAAGTTCTAAAACAGTTCAAGATTGCAGCTTTTTCTAAATTTAATTCAGCTGCTAATGCTTTAGAAGAGGCGAACTCTGTTAATGAGGGTAAAGTTTCTACACAGTTACAAAAGTTATTAGACGAATCGAAATCAGATAAAAAATCAACTTTACTTGTTTCTGATACCAAACTGGCAAACTCTATTAACAAATTAGGACTAAACTACTCTGTCATCAGTGATGCTGCTACGTTAGATATTTACAGAGCCGTTAGAGAATATTTGCCAGAATTATTGCCTGGTATGAGTGACAAAGATTTATCAACCATGTCTTTAGGTTTAGCTCATTCTATTGGCAGACATAAATTAAAGTTCAGTGCTGATAAAGTTGACACTATGATTGTTCAAGCGATTGCCTTATTAGATGACTTAGATAAAGAATTAAACACATACGCAATGAGATGTAAAGAATGGTACGGTTGGCATTTTCCTGAATTGGCAAAAATAATTGTTGACTCAGTCGCTTTTGCTAGAATTATCTTAACTATGGGTGTTAGATCTAATGCTGCTGATCATGATTTCAGTGAAATCTTGCCAGAAGAATTAGAAGCTCAAGTTAAAGCCGCTGCTGAGGTCTCTATGGGTACTGAAATCACCGAAGATGATTTAGAAAACATTAAAGCTTTAGCTGAACAAATCGTTGAATTTGCTGCATACAGAGAACAATTATCAAACTACTTATCTTCAAGAATGAAGGCTATTGCACCAAATTTAACATCATTAGTGGGTGAATTAGTCGGTGCTAGATTGATCGCTCACGCTGGTTCTTTAATATCGTTAGCGAAAGCTCCTGCCTCCACAATTCAAATCTTAGGTGCTGAAAAGGCACTATTCAGAGCTTTAAAGACTAAACATGACACTCCAAAATACGGTTTGTTATATCATGCTTCATTAGTGGGACAAGCTACCGGAAAGAACAAGGGTAAGATTGCTAGAGTCTTGGCTGCTAAAGCTGCTGTTGCCCTAAGATACGATGCATTATCTGAAGAAAGAGATGACTCTGGTGATTACGGATTGACTGTCAGAGCCAAGGTTGAAGCAAGACTAAGTGCTTTAGAAGGCCGTGATTTAAGAACAACGTCTAAGATTATCAAGGAACAAAAGAAGGTCGATATCACTGAAGCTAGAGCTTACAATGCAGACGCTGATGCTATAGAAGTTGAAGATGATTCCGATGATGAAGATGACTCTGAAGAAGAAAAACCAAAGGAAAAGAAGTCCAAGAAAGATAAGAAGAGAAAGAGAGATGATTCTGATGATGAAGAAGAAGAAGAAGAACAAAAGAAGGTGAAGAAGGAAAAGAAAGAAAAGAAAGAAAAGAAAGAAAAGAAAGAGAAAAAGGAAAAGAAAGAGAAGAAAGAGAAAAAGGAAAAGAAAGAAAAGAAAGAGAAGAAAGAAAAGAAATCAAAGAAATAAATTATTAATCTATTGCGCTAGAATTATAGAAAAATAATAATTAAATAATAAAAAACCAAGCACAGTGGAAGTGTTCTTTTTGGTTCCGACAACGTACTGTTAACTTGTATTATTACTTTTTGTCAATTGAGTAATGCAACTTTTTATTTTTTTTCTTGCCTTTTTGGTCTTTGTCCGTCTATTTCTTTCTAAATCACTCGTTTATTATTCATATGAAACTATTCGTGATTATGCATCCCAAACGAAATACATAATGGTGGAATCCAAAGCATTCAAAAATGGTTTACTTTTTCAATCCCGATACCGCTTGATAAATTCTGAATCTAATAGTTAGAAAGAATTCGTAAAGTATTAAGTATATATATATATGTATTTTCATGATTATACTATACCTATAATATACTATGTACAATGTCCTGTTTTATATAATGGTTTATATTTTTTTTTTCTTGATTTATCTACTTTTTGTTTAATTATATTGTTTGTCATCTTTGTGTCAGTTTCACCCCATTCCCTCTTCATTTATTTTTTAGTGTCTTCATTTTAGCATACTATATTGAATATTTAAATAATCGGCATTTCAGACATAGTAATGACGATACAGACCGAGCGGCTCAGTGCTTTTCGTGTGCCCGTACGAAAATCAGCTTTTGTTTTAACCTTCACAATAAGTGATGATGGTTTATTGTACCATTATGACACCTGGAGAATACTATATCACATATAGATTTATAAAAAGGACACACTTCTTATGTCAGTAGGGACGCCAAAACGACAAAAACTTTGAAAAACAACTGTTCAACATCAACAATGAATCGATCAATTTACACAGCAAGCCCCGAACCAGAGGTGCTTCAAGTGAAGCATTTGCTCAACAGATTAATGATAGGTCTAAATGATGAATACCAAGAGAATGACGATATATTGACACGATTGAAAGAGTTTAGTTCAAAAAGAAGCCTCAACTTTGACAAAATGACCCATGAAAAACTCGTACGTGTGGTCAATGACAGCAGAGGCGGTTCTCCGTCCCCTTTGTTCAATATTACAGAGGCTACAAATATAACAAAAGAAGATGATTACGAAGATACTAATGACAACACTGAAGATAATACAGCAGTGGAAGAGTTTACAGAAGAGGATTCCCTTATTTATAAGTTAGAGGCCAAGAAGGACTTGATTCTTTCAAGATTACAAAAAGAAGAGTATCTTTGCTCAAGTTACGAAAATGTATTGGAAAAACATAAGGAGTTGATTAATTTGTTGAATGTGCACAGTAAGAGTAAGATAAGGTTCGAGAGTAATTATTCTCAAATTTACAAAGACTTGGTTAATGAGAAGATATCTCATTATGAGATAAATTTAGCTTATTTAGACAAGTTAGTTAGTAATGCAACGGTTAACTACCATGAATTGTTGAACAAGTTGAGAGGTGAGTTTACAGAATTTGTAAATGATACTGACTGATGAATCGAGTGTTGGTTCATCTACAAACATGAATAAATAATTAGCGCATTAATTAAAGAAGTGGTTAGCTGGTCTACGCAACCTAAAGAGTATATAAAACTGAATCGCCATTTCCCTTGAATAACAATAAAAGAAAGTAGTAGCGTAGCTAATCTCCTTTGTTACTTATCGAATTTCCGATCAACCCTTCGCCTTCCTTGTAACATTTTTCGATAAAACTAGTAACCTTCCGATTTCTATCAATCTTTCTCCATCTTTCCCCAATTCTAGTGTCATCGATTATATTCTTAGATATGTATATCCAAAAACAGAACAAATAATTGAATATAACATACAATAATAGGTGTGGTTTCATCACCATATCTTTGAACTTGACTTCCTGTGAGGCTGACTGACACGCAACTGGAGGCGGTTTGTCGATCTTCGAATTGACTTCCAAGATGGAATCCTCCAACGATTTGATCTTGAACTCTTTTAACGTTTTCAAGTTTGTTTCAACCTCTTTGGTTTTCTGTAATAATAATCGAAGTTCGTACTTCAATCTCGCATTAATCTTGTAGCTCTTCACAAATCTATCGTTCAAGTCATTCTGTCTTTTCATCAATTTCCCATAATCAATTTTCGTGGACTCAAAGGTACATCCATATCTGTCTAGATTCAATGTGCTAATCAATTGAATCTTTGCACTTGCAAATTCGTTCTTGAGATCTTCTGAATGACCGATGAGATTCAGTTTATAATCTTTTTCAATCTTCAAATATTGAACAGCTAACCATTCTACGCAAGTTAAATCTGCGGTTGAAGTATTGCGATCATCAATATTAGACGAATAAATACAAGATGACGACGAGTATGGTGGTAAAATACCATCAGAGTCATTATCAAGGTATTCTTCAACGGCGGAAAACGAATTATGTCTTCTTAACTTCATTGATCTCAGTTCTAAAGGTTTCTTAGAGTGCAAGATTTGACTGCTTATTTCTGAATCTGCCAGGGATAACTCAATCAACTTCAAGTTGGTTTCTTTGTCGATAGAAGGTATCGAATGTCTTCTGCGTATTCTTGTTTCAAATAAGTTATCTTCAATGTCCTCCTCTTCAAATTCGGCCTCTGAAGCGCTATTTTCAGTATCATGAAACAGATTTGGTCTTGACTCTGGAATACTTAACCTTGTATTATTATTATCATGATTGTTGTTATCTTGAAAGCGCCCACCAATGATTAGTGATTTAGATTTTTGTCTATTCAGTTCAGATGGGATATAAACGTCATTAATGGTAGGTGAAGACAAATTCAAATGAGAAGACACGATGGGAACACCTTTGTTCAGAGAAGACTCCAACAGGAAATCCGAATTACTATTGTGCACAACAGAAGGAGTCGGTAGAGCAAGATTGGTAGTGTATCCTAAATGATTTTGAAAAGAACCTGAGGATTGGCTCACATTGCGGTGATGTGCATGTCTCTTAGTATATGATGCTAGTGAACGAGAGTCCAAATCGGCCTCTTTACCTTTACATTTCCATAAATAATTCATTCTTGAACCTTGAGACAGCTTTACAATTTGATCTAAGTCTTGACAATTGATAAGTCGTTTAGATGCTGATGTTCCCAATGAAGAATCTCTCACCACTAAAGTATTTTCATTCATAGGAGTAGATATATTCAGTGTATGCAATGTTTTCCCTGAATTGAAATCTAGCACCGTGTTCTTCACTAGTTTTTTAACTTTGCTCAAGTCTTTTGTAAAAGTTTGGTTGTTTTTCAAAGTGAATCCAATTTCAATGATTCTAGTTATCGTGTCCATATCTAATTTTCCTGAGCAAGCATGATGATGTTTAAGTTTTTGAGACTTTTGGAACTGTATGATAGCGTTTTTAAATTTTTCAAAATCCAACGGATCTTTTGGAACGTTAATGTTATTACCCAATAATTCCAAGACTGATTTCAAGTACAGGGTAAAGCCGATAATTGTCAAAATCGAAACAGTAATTGGACAGTTTGGGGAACTCAGTTTTAAAAACTCTTCAGTACCTTGAATTTCTTCTAATAATTTCCACCAGTTCAGAAGTGCAGCTTCTGTCTTTTCACAAAATAAACCATCACAATACTGGGGTTCAATCAAATCATAGTAATACAGGAATGTTTGTACTATACAAACAAGCTCTCGCACACCATACTCCAGGGGCACTTCTGATGGAATTTTAAATCTCGTCTTAAACTTGTCTTCAACAGACTTGGAAGGCGAAGTAACAATCAGTGCTGATCTTGTACCACAATCTAGCTTTCTCAAGTTGTAATTAATAGTAAATTTGGTGTAAACTTTCTGCACGTCACCATCGGGCACAGGTATCAATGTTAATCTTGATTCTAACTGTGTCAAGTTGGTAACAAAAATAATTCCTTCCTCTGTCTCTGTTGGTGAAGAATATGAAGACTGTTCTAATTCCTTAATGTACTTGCAGAAGGATAGTGGCCACCTAGAAGGATCATTCAACAGTTTGATCTTATAACCGGTGATCACATCTCTGGAATCGCCTGTATAAGTAACAATTATGTTTTTTCCTTGCCTTTGGCTAATCCATTCTTGCACCATATAAACTTCATAACCTGTCATTTTCACTTCGCTCACATGTTTGACAACGTCATGAGCGTTAGCAAACTCGTATTTGAAAAACTCCATTATCTTAATATCCGCTAAGATAAAGGACATATAAAAGTTGTCATGAAATTGTAAGTTGTCTGACGAGTCAACAAGGTTTGCCTGCTCGTAGAGATGGCCATTTGCCATATTTCGAGAGAAGGACATTGCGTCTGAATTTATCAGTGGATCGGGAATCATTTAGATTGGGTATGTTTGTTTCTGGCTGGCTGGAAAGGATAGAGCGGTAAATGTAAAGTAGCGGTCCACTTTCAGTGTTGAAAACAGCAAACAGTAAGCAGCAAACAACAAACAGCTAGCAGCAAAACAGTGAGAATAATATATATGACGTTGTTGGTATACGTCAATGATATATTAGGATCTGTAGCAGTGAAACAAACAGAACCATTCATTCATTCTTTATACTTGATAAATGGGGTGTCAGATGATGACAAACGGCAATTTGCAGATTGTGAACTGCGCCATGTTTAGAAAATCGCCAGCCACATATTTTTTACGCAAGAAAAACCTCAGCCTCTGCTGATCTACGTGCGGCTCTCTCCTCACAAAGCGCTTTGAGAAATGCACTCGCTGACCTGTTAACAGCTGTACCTCAACCAACTGGGCCTATTAAAAAGTGTTCATGTTGACCGATTCTTCTCTTTTGTGTGGGTAAGCATCGTTCAATTGTCTTTTCTATATACTTCCATATCACCATCTGGACGTAAATGTTACTCCAGCGTTTAGTCAGGTGGATTGTGTATTAGTGTACAGAACTTTATACTGCATACTCCATAAGCATCCGCTCCCCTTCCGCTTGTCACACACAAATTCCACACGATCTTTTTTTCAGTCACAACATAGAGAGATTATAGATTTGCTTTCTTATACATATACAGATACATATTTAAAAATTCCAAACGGTCACATAAATATTATGAGTTCAGAAGAAGCAATATTCCGCTCGGCGGAAATGATACTTGTCCAATTCTACGTTGCTTCCGAGATATCTAGAGATTGTGTTTCTGTCCTAGGTAACATGGGTAATGTCCAATTCAGAGATATGAATAGAAATATCAATTCATTCCAAAGGTCATTTGTTAAAGAAACTAGAAAGTTCGATAATACTGAAAGACAATTGAGATATTTAGAGTCGATCATAAAGAAACAGGAAGTTAAAATAGCTGTCACCTCTTTTGATCATTTGATTGTCCCTTCTACTACTGATATCACTTCAGATAGAGGACCAAGTAAATCACAGCTGGATGATCTGGTAGTGGTGATTGATAAATATGAGCAAAATGTGAGACATATGGATGACACCTATAATGATTTAGTTATTAGCCAAGCTGACTTATTAGAACATAGAATTGTGTTGCAAGGAACAAGAAGATTTTTTGAAGGTAGATTAAGTTTGGAATTGGCTGATGATACATCTCCAATTAACCAGCTCAGAGGTTCTTTTGAAGAATCTGAAGGTTTACTGGTTGAGGAACAACAAGTTTTAGAATCTGGATTATCGAATTCAAGAAATAATAATATAGATGTGACAGGAAGAAATGAACTGAATATTATGGGTTCAACTATGAACTTTATTAGTGGAACAATCGAAAGCTCCAAGTTCCTCATACTACAAAGGATTCTGTGGAGAGTATTAAGAGGTAATTTGTATATCAATCATATTCCAGTTGAAGAAGAATTCGTGGATCCAAAAACTGGAGAAAAGACAACCAAATATATCTTCTTAATATTTACTCACGGCGATACGTTGATTAGACGTTGTAAAAAAATTGTTGAGTCTTTGGATGGGAAACTGTTTGAAGTTGATAGTGATTACGATTTATTCAAAGAACAGTTAGATGATGTCAACAGTAAGATGTCTGATGTGAATGAAGTTTTAAATCATACCAAGGAAAGATTGATGTTAGAATTGAAAGAAATCGCATTAGAAATTGAACAATGGAAGATCAATATTTCCAAAGAGAAAGCAATATATTCAGTTTTAAACTTGTTTAATTATGATCAAACTAGAAGATGCTTGATCTCTGAAGGTTGGATCCCTAAGAATGATTTAGGATTAGTCAAGAATGCGTTGAGAGATATTACGGAAGGTGCAGGAACGGAAATTAATTCTGTTGTCAATGTGATAAATACAAATAAAACTCCTCCAACCTTCCACAAGACAAATAAATTAACAGAAGCTTTCCAGTCTATTATAGATGCCTACGGTATTGCTACATACCAAGAAGTGAATCCAGGGTTGGCTTCCATTGTCACCTTCCCATTCATGTTTGCTATCATGTTTGGTGATGTCGGCCATGGTCTCGTGTTGTTCTTAGCAGCTTTAGCACTAGTCTTGAAAGAGAGAACGATAGGAGCTATGAAAAACCGAGATGAAATTTTTGATATGGCATATTCTGGTCGTTATATATTGATTTTGATGGGTGCTTTCTCAATGTACACTGGTTTGTTATATAATGACATTTTCTCAAAATCAATGACCTTGTTCAAATCTGGTTGGAAATGGCCGACTGATTTCAAAGAAGGAGACAATATTACAGCTGCTAAAGTTGGCGTTTATCCAATTGGTTTAGATTATGCATGGCATGGGACTGAAAACAACCTATTGTTCTCCAATTCATATAAGATGAAGTTATCAATCTTGATGGGTTTCGCTCATATGTCGTATTCATTCTATTTCTCCTTGGTCAATTACAAATTTTTCAAATCAAGAGTGGATATTATTGGCAATTTCATTCCAGGTTTATTATTCATGCAAAGTATTTTTGGTTACTTGTCCTTAACAATCATTTATAAGTGGTGTATCGATTGGATCAAGATTGGGAAACCTGCTCCTGGCTTGTTGAATATGTTGATCAACATGTTCTTATCTCCAGGAACTATAGAAGAACGACTCTATCCGGGACAAAGCATAGTCCAAATTGTGCTTGTTCTTGTAGCATTGGTCTGTGTTCCGTGGCTACTTTTATACAAGCCTTTAACGCTAAAGAACTTGAATTCAAAATCAATAGCTTTGGGTTATAACGACCTTCTTGAGCATAATCGTCATTCACAACTCTCGCAAACTGAAGATGATTTACTGTCAGCTCAAACTCAAGACTCTAGCTCTATCAATGAAGATTTTTTCCTTATACAGGATTTTGAAGAACAGAAGGAGGAGTTTAACTTTGGCGATGTCATGATCCATCAAGTCATTCATACTATTGAATTTTGTCTTAATTGCGTCTCCCATACTGCTTCGTATTTAAGACTATGGGCGTTGTCATTGGCACACAACCAACTATCCTCGGTGTTATGGGACATGACTATTTCTAACTCGTTTGTCTCTTTTGACGAAAATGGGTATGTTGGTTCCATAATTGTTTTCTTCTTGTTCGGCATGTGGTTCGTTCTTACTGTATGCATTTTGGTTGTCATGGAAGGTACATCTGCGATGTTGCATTCTTTGAGATTACATTGGGTTGAAGCTATGTCTAAGTTCTTCGAAGGTGAAGGCTATGCTTATACACCATTCTCGTTTTATCAGATACTGACAGCAAATAGTGAAGAATCTGAGAACTAAAGAAACTTAAGTCAGTTTTGTTGGGGTATTTTCTTCTGACATCCATATGAATATATGATCAAACGCTCCTCCTCATGAATAACGTTTTTTTTTTTAAAAAAAATCTTTTCTTCTTCTTTGTTTGTGATTTTCCACTGTTATGTATTATGTTTTTTTTTCTGTCTCTATGTCGACGCCATGCTTTTTCACTATTGTTTTACATAATAGACACTATTCTATCTTGGTGATATTATTATACAAGCATACATATTTTCAAAAGCGTAACGGTGCTACGCATCTGTTGTTGTGACAAAATGTACAAGATTTTTTCTTTCTATTCTCGTACTTTTGCGTAATCTACAGCTTTATATACTTCGTTGTTCAGTATCGAGGGGATCATTTCCGTTACTGTCAGAAACCAAAGCTCTCTATAAACTCTAGTATTGGGTGTTCCTAATACATATATATATATATATATTAGACATCTAAGTGTTTGTATCTGCAAAAAATCCCATCAGAGCAACCGTATCTTCAACTCAGTTGTGGGGAATAACCCAAGAGGTGCCAGATTGGGCTCAAATTTCTTACTCGCGTGTCCCAAAACGGAAACCTCTTAATGTAAACAAAGGCCTTCGTTAAATCAAAACAGATCAGATCAGATTGATCTCTGTTCATTTACAACGCTTTCAATCAACATCTGTAAAGAATCACCTTTTTGTCCACAAAAATAAAAAAGCACACCCATCAACACAAATATACACAACTGTTATTACGGCCTCTGATTATGAGTTTGTCGCCACGAAAACCCTCACGGAAACTTGTATCATCCACTTCAATCTCACGAGGCCTCAACAGGAAACCCTCTTCTCTATCTACTGTTGAACGAAGAGGTCGTAAAAAAGATGCCATTGAACGGTTCATTGAAGGCGACCAAACTGTTATTATATCTAGTCTGAATCAACTACGCTATAGTATACTATGCGAGGGTCTCCCCGCAGGTAAGGACGGGCTGTGTCCTTATAGAATATATGTTTGGTCAATCTTACTGCGTGCTGAACCTATAGAAACAGACTATTATGTATCGTTGGTTCTAGAGGGAGCTTCCTCATCTTTGAATAAAATTTTGAATGACGCATTTAGAACATTTAAGAAGGATGCAATGTTTAGTGGGAAAGTGTCGAATGAGACTTTGATTAGACTGCTCAATTGTTATGCATTAGAAGTGGAGACTAATAATTCAGGTGAACAACAGCAGTATCAAAACGTCCGACAATTGTCACCTTATGTTCAAGGAATGAATATCTTAGTTGCTCCGCTTGTATTTATTTCTAAGAGTGAGCCCGAAGCTTTTTCTTTGTTTAAAAAATTGTTGACGAAGTTTATCCCAATGTACGTGACCCCTAATTTATCGGGAGTTTTGAATGGGGTGAAATTGGTTGATCTGATTCTAGAAATAGTTGATTCTAAGCTTTACAATTATTTGAAGGCTAAGATGTTGACAGCAAAAATATATGCTTTGCCGTCCGTATTGACATTGAGTGCATGTACTCCACCTTTATTAGAAGTGTTAGAACTGTGGGACTTTTTGTTCAGTTATGGAACCCACTTAAATATATTTTTTATAATCTCTCAAATTGTCTTGATCAGAGATAGTTTGTTGATTGCAAAGAATCCAATGACTTTACTCAGAGAATTTCCTAGATTGGAAGCTAAGAAGATCGTGAAGTTGTCATTAAGTTTTGTTAAGATAATACCAGAAGATCTCTATGATTTGGTTGTTAGGCACACGTGGGATAATTCAGTCGAAGACTCTATCAACAATTATACAATTAGTCGTTAAATCTATTCATGTCATTCTGATATTCTACATGTTGTTTAGGCTATATATGGTACAGTGTATTTTGAAGTTAATAAGCATTTTTCTTGGATAATATTCGTATATAGTTTATTCTTACAACAATCCCAGATCAAAATCACTTGCATCCAAGTAACCCACTAAAACCACCCTTCTATTGTATTGTCTCCCAGCTAAACCAGTCATACAAGCTGTAGCATCGGCCAGGTTTTCAAACTTAACAAAGATTCTGCCATACTCAGGTTTGACCTCATCTGTCCCCACTTTAAAGTCGCTGTTAGGTTTCGGAATGTAGACCTGCTCAATCTTACCAAACTTTCCACATTCAATTTCAAAAGAATGTTTAGCTTCGGTATATTTAGACTCGTTAACTAGATCCTCTAAAGTGAGACAATTGATAAATTGTAAAACTTGTGACGGCTTGTGTTTGGTGATTTTCTGAGATGGGGCGCTCGTTATATCGACTAACAATCCAGCTGATAACTCAAGAGATTGCTCATAGCCTTTAGTATTGTTCTTGCATGCTCTGAAACATTTTAGAACATTCGTATCAAGTTCTTCTTTGTTTATGCTGGAAACCATGGTTTCTTCGGTGTCCACTGATAACGACTTGTATTCAAAAAAAGCAATACCTTTTGATTCATAAGAAAGTTTATCTAATAGTAGTGCCAATGATCTTAATGTTCCATATTTGGATAAAACCTCAATAACCTCCTCCCTACTAGTACCATGAGGAATATTAATCAAGCCATATAATCTAGAACTTTCAACAACTTCGTCATAAATTTCCGCACCGTTGTTGATTTCATTATCATTTTTCAAAGACGGAGAATTAAATACAATGTACTCGTTAGGTCTTTCAAAATGTAATTCCACTTCTAGTTCCGGCACGGTGATTCCATTCAAGGTCATTAAAGTTGTGGCTACTATTGATTTTCTGGTTTCAATTATTAGTTTCTGCGGGTCATTACTTCTGTGAATATCGATTGAGTGGTCTTCATAGTCCACTGCTGGTATGATTGTCGAAATAAGGAAGTTTTGTAAAAATTTCTGAATTTGTTCAGGCAAGATAACATCAAAATCTACACCGGTCAAAATCAAGGTTTTGGAAGTTCTAGAATCAGACGGAGTCAGTTGAGAGTCTTTCAACAAGAGAGGCCTGAATCTTTGCTGGTGATTCATTAGTCGTTTAACTTGGCTTATATCGATTTTCTTAGCAGGAACTCCTGGACCGGGAAATATACCAGCAGCTTTAGCCTTAGCGGCAGACAAATCTTCAAAACCAGGTGGAGAAACCCCCCAAAGTGAGTTTTCAACTTTTATCTTATCCAGTGGAACAACATTATTAGGAGAGTTCGTATTGGAATGCTTACTATCTCTAGTTCTCGTTCTATAGCCGTCTCTGCTATGATTTTGTTGATCATTCGAGTATCTGCTACCAGTGTTATAGCTGTGAGAGTATCTGTTGTCTCTATTATAACTACTACCGTTGGTCTGATACCTGTTTGATCGGTAATGTCTGTCGCCATTAGTGTAATTCCTGTCATGTCTATCATTTTCCCTATCTCTGGTTCTTGATCCATTGTAAGCTCCTGGTCCTACTGGACGCTGATCATGGTACGGATGAAATTTTCTTTGAAATCCCGAATGGTCGTTCTGATGGTCTGTTGGGCCATTTGGGCCGCTTGGGTAACTGTGATTGGAATGAGGGTTACTATGGGAAGAAGTAGAAATTGGTAACGCAGGTAATGTACTTGGTAGAATCTGTTTCTCCTTGGGTTTCTGAGACTCTGCTTCAGCTCTATTGGCTGCCCTTCTTTCGCCTATATTAGTGTTGAAAGGTATTTGTTTATTATTTCTATGTTAGTAAATGTTGAAAGCGAATATAAAGAAGAGAATCGAATTCAAGGAGACTTTTCCTTCCTCAGTTCTTTCTTCCAGAAAACACAAGTACTTACTGCTAAACATTTTTCCGACTGCTGCAACTATCAGTATCAACTACTGAGATAAATTAGTATTTTCCTAAAAACAGCATAGATCATCGGTAATAGTCCTAACTCATTCTTTTCTAGATGTGAATAATCCTCCAGAGCAAGAAAAAACTTGTCCCAATAGAATCGACTGCAAGGAAGAACAAGCGTCGATTTACATCAACACGTCGATCTTATTCTTTTTTTAAAGGATTACGTGTTTCTGCGTTCCTAGAAACCACTATGGTCTTGAAAAGTGAAGATCGATCATCCTTGACCTCATGTAGTACGAATCATGATCAACATTACCACGCTGAAATCCATATTTATAGGAAAAGAGAGTGATACAAAATCCCAGCCATGAGATTCCTTCTCGTCTTTAGCATTATACCCTTTATAATATTACCAATTTATGGGGCATTGTTATCCATAGACTATGGTCAAGAGTTTTCTAAAGCTGCCCTTGTTGCTCCAGGCATCCCATTAGATATTATTCTAACTACAGATACAAAGAGAAAAGAAATATCTGGGTCAGCAATCTATAGCATTCCTGGGTCAAAGAATGAGTTGAAAAGAGATTTCGGCTCTCATGCGTTAAGCACTTGTGTTAGGCAGCCAGGCTCATGTCTGTTACATTTGAAGTCATTGCTAGGTAAGTCTGTTGATGATCAAGACATTCTGAAATACATCAAAACTCATCCTGGTACCAAACTGATTGCGTCCAAGAACAATAGAAACAGCATTGCCTTTAAGGTGGCTGGGGAAACTTTCCCAGTAGAAGAAGCATTGGCAATGACCTTTGAAGAAATTAAAGGCAGAGCTGAACAGCACTGGGACCAAACAGTTGGATTGTCGTCATCATCCAATAAAATTTCGGATGCTGTTATTACTGTTCCTTCGTTTTTTGATCAAGCTCAAAGATTAGCCATCAAGGATGCTGCCGAGATTGCAGGATTAAATGTTGTTGGTCTAATTGATGATGGTTTAGCTGTGGCTGTTAATTACGCGTCAACAAGAGAATTCAATGAAACAAAGCAATATCATTTGATCTACGACATGGGTGCAGGATCTACTAAAGCCACTCTCGTCTCATTCTCATCTGTCAATGACACCCTTACAATTGAAACTGAAGGTTATGGTTTTGAACCACACATGGGTGGGCATTTTTTTACAGAAGCGATTAAGGAGATTCTGGAAGCCAAATTTCTAGCTCAACAAGTCAATATCAAACCCTCCAAGTTTTCACAAAATGCTAGAGCTATGAATAGACTTTGGCAAGCTGCAGATAAAGCTAAACTAGTTTTAAGTGCCAATACTGAGGCCCGTGTCTCTGTGGAATCTTTGTTTGAAGATATTGATTTTAAGACTGTGATCACTCGTGAGGAATTTGAAGATTATACCAGTGATCATATTTCGTGTTTTACTAAACCTGTCATTGATGCATTGACTAATGTTGAATTAAAAGATATTTCGTCGGTCATATTAGCAGGCGGGTCAACTAGAGTCCCAACTGTTCAAAAACACTTGACTACTTTCCTGGGTGGTGAAGAACTGATTTCTAAAAATGTTAACGCGGATGAAGCAGCGGTTTTAGGAGCAACTTTGAGGGGTGTTTCAATGTCGGGTATGTTTAGAAGCAGACCAATGAATGTAATTGAACATTCAGTTTCAACTTATCAAATTCAATATTTTGAAGAAGGGGATGAGAAGAATTCTAAATTAGAACTAGTCTTTCCAAGAGATTCGGTCTCAATCAATAATAGAACTGTCATTGAATTGTCAGAATTGACGAGTCTGAAAGACTTTGAAGTCGATCTATATGAAGATGGAAGTCTTTTCTCTCAGTTCAGCTTCAAGAACAAATATTACAATAGCACTTCTTGTTCGGGCGGATTTAAATACGCTGCCAACCTTGACTTGTCAGAAAGTAGAATATTTGACTTGAAATCTGTCACTCTGTCGTGCTTCTCTGAGAAGTCGGAAAACGAAAATGAACAAGGAGAAAACAAGCAAGACACAACGGTTGAATCAGAAGATGTCTCAAAACCAAAGAAATTTATCTTAACTGCCAAGCCAAAATATGCTTACCATAGACCAATGGGAAGTGCCACCAAACAACAATCAATTTCAAAATTGAGAGAGTTAACAAGAAAAGATAAACAAAGAAAGCAACGTGAAGAGGTGATCAATAACTTAGAAGCATCATTATATGACTTGAGAGCATTCTTAGAAGGGGAAGAAGTCGTAACTAATGGTCCTCCTTCGCTTATTGACGCTGCTCAACTGCTGCTATCTGAATATCTGGAATGGCTAGATTGTGATTCATCAGACGCTACGATAAAAGAGATTCAAGAGAAGTACGATGATGTCAAAGTACACAGAATTAAAATCCAGACATATTTAAATTTGTCCGATAAGTTACTAGACTTGAATGCGTTTGAACAATTGCATAATAAATCTACTGAAACTGTATACAAGTTACAAGATTTTATGCTTTCTATGGCAGAAGATGCACATAGCATCCAAACGAAATATGAGGAGAATGAACTTGGTTTTGAAGAGGCGAACAAATTGATCAAAGTCACCGATCCCGAAATCACGGACTCTCAAATCAACAAACACGTTGAGAAAATCAATGAATTCTTAGGATTAGTTGAGAGTTTCAAAGAGGATACTAAGAAGTTTGATGAAGTTTCTAAAGAGACCTTGTTTGATATCAGATTGAAAGTCTTAGAAGAATTGAAAGAATTAGAATCAATCAATGCTACATTGCAGCATGTTCACAATACTAGAATTTCAGCATTGAAAGACAGGTTAAATAAACATCTTAGACGTAAAGCTAGAGAAGAGAAAAAGTCTTCTTCTGAATCTTCTATTGCTGTTTCAAAGTCAGCCGAAGAAGCTGCTTCTTCATCTTCTTTGTCCTTTGCATCTTCAAAAATCACTACTGAATCTGGACCTGAATCTGAACCAGTCTCGGTTTCGTCATCTTCAGCTACTACTTCTGCATCCCACGATGAGTTATGAATGTTATAATAATTTGCATCCTGCTGTATGATGCTATAGTTTATATATAGACCACACATGTGTATAATGGTATACTTATGGGCAGCCTAATGACCCAGTTTCCTTTGTAACGAGTCAACTGACTGTGGTGATAACTGTAGAAAAAATCATTAAAAATGGTCGACCGACCTTTTTCCAAAAGGACGATTTCCGGTAAGAGGAATTGGCGAGAGATTCTTAATGTAGTAGTAACTTTGAGAAATACCACAAAATGACCTAAAGGAATTTGTTACACACAAATCCAATATACAGACATACTGAAGTTCCAATATGAAGGTAATACTATTGACGATATGCAATAGGTTGATAAATGATGCCAACAATTGATCCTGAGTTAATAGCTCCTCTCTGTAGAATATCTGACATTTTATTGAAGAGGCCTGGGAAAGTCAACATCGAGGGCATCAAGCGTCTTTCCAACGTATATGGATTTGAAACGTTCAACGATACTCTTACAGCTAATGACAACAGCGCCAATAATATTATTTACTCTTACGGAAGTGTAGGTAGTAATGCTGGGACCCCGATAGCGAAGAAGTATCCGCCTTCTGGAAGTCAGATCATCGAACGCTTATCGTTGAGTGGTAAGATATTATTACTTGATATAGATTTCCAAGATGGTACAGTGAAGAATGTTTCATTGTCAAGTGCTGTCAATGTACAACCTATATTTGATAAGGCTTACGATTTTTTAGAAGGGTATGCTGGATTTGAAAAAGTGGAGAAAATACTACTACAGAATCTACAATTCAAAACGTTGGATAAATTCAACAAAAACTTAAGAATATTAAGTCAATTTGATAGACTCTCGATGAATGCTCCACATGATTTGTTTAATTTTTTTAGTCACCTAACTTACAACTTATCCAATATATACGACTACATGCTACTAAACCCTTTAGTTATTTACAGCGAGCAGGAAAGTGGATTATCATCGGAGGAACATGTACAAGATTTGAAAGAAGGCTATGCCGGATTGGGTAAAGTATTGATAAATCAAAATGATAAGATAGGTTTATTTCTAAAAATATGGGAAGACAACAGATTTTTGAACTCTTATTTGTTTAAAACCAAACAGATTAAGACTAATGAAAGTCTTAACCCTTATATGATTCATTTTAAGATAACTGAAAACCAAAAGTCCGAAAACGAGGCACAATTTTCCTATAGTGATTCATTTGGTAATGGAATTGGAAACGGAACGATATCCTCTATCAATAAAAACGATATAAAATTTAAATGGTTTGAGAATGGCGAATGGTTAATCAATAAGCAAGACACAGCACTACTTTCAAATCTAAATTTCTTAGTCTTAGAGGCTAGCCCGAATATATGGATACCAGAAGATTTGTTAGTTGAATTGGGCTTCTCTAATTATGAAGTGGTGACGCAGGATAATGATTTTATAAATTATCTCGATTACGACGGGTATGACGATAGGCTAGATGATTTTTACAAGTCTATTAATATTCAACATTTCAAAGATTTGAAGATCTCATCGTTCGATGATTCGTCATCAATCAAGAAATGCAAATTGAATTTTTTAGTTGGTTGTAAGTTCATCAAAATATACAAGATAAAGTTCAATAGGCTTGATAGATTAATCAAACTGGTCGAGATTTTGCGCAGCTGGTGTTTAATGAATAACTTGTTAAGAAACTTGTTAAAACGTGAAACGAGTGGTTCGAATACAGTGGTAGTGACGTCCACAATTGAGGATAATCCAAGACATGGAGCTGCCAGTACGGAGGATCATGATGCTGAGAACGTATTAGATATTCAAGATGATCTACGACTAAATGACTTGATCAAAGAGAATATCAATTTGCTTTCGACTGAAGAAGAAATATTGGGCAATGGTGGTCCTCAGTATGATTTACTAGAGAACAATTTCTCACATATTAGCGTGGAAACTTTGAAAAGCAATGAAATTAATGTAATTTCTCGGAAATTTGTGGCTAAGATTAAGAACGGTATTATTTATTGTGAGGACTCAAAAATTGCAAAGATATTGAGTAAGACAGAGGAATTAGCTGCTGTTATATAACTAGCATGAGTCATTGTATACAGTGCACGCAGAATGATAAGCAATAAATCACTATATGTCAGCAGCACTTTTGGCAAAAGTAGTATGCCTCACTTTAGTTTGATTATTCTAAATTGTTGATATTTGAGAAAGTAGTCGAGAATAGAAGCTCAAACCAAAAATCCCATCGGTCAGTAACAATAACCAGGGGCTACACTAATTATATTCTTTTTTCTTTAAGATTACCCGTGTATGAAAGTAGAGCAAAATGACTAGCTTGCTAAAAACTCCTTAAAAACAAATCCGAACAAATGCAGACAGATAGCAAAAAACTTAAATAATGCAAAAAAAATCACATAACATGTCAAACGCCTTAGACGCCGTACTCAATAACCAGACCTAGAGTGCTAAAATAGATAGGACCAACGCTATCAAAGAAATGAAAGAAAAGCAAAGAATCAATGCTCAAAAAAAAACTAGCACGAAAAGATAACAAAAAAGTATCTAAGATTTCTGTGAAGAAAGAAAGAGAGAAAAAACACAGAAAGAAGAAGAAAAACACTAGCTATTATAGATACGTCATGGTTTTCAAAAATAACCAACAGAGTGCGGATGTACATGAAAATGAATTGAATTTATAGGTGGTAAAATGGTACGTGCCGGTGGGTAACTCTCAAATTGATGATGCTGAGCGAAATGAGGTGGTAGGGGTTGGGAACACTGGGGCTGAGGTTGATGATGGACTGGCTCCTGTTGTTGTTGAAATTGATGATTAGAATAGCCAGTGAGAGATGGAACAGCTGTTTTAATTAAGCTTGCCGTTCCATTGGTAATTACAACAGAGCGGTGAGAAAAGGAATCACTGTTGTTTTCGACGGAGTTCTTGTCTTCATCAGACTGACTCTCTTCGTCATAAGAATTATTTCTATGTAAGTCATTTAAATGATAGCTTTGGGAGCCAGATCTTGCCAGCAGTCTGAGTCTTGCTTTTTCCTGCTTACGTTGCTTTTTCTGTTCGTCTCTTAGTAGTTTAAATTCGGTAGGTAATCTTTTCTTGCCATGTTTCTGTAGAATGATGTGAGAATTGAGGTGATTTAAAGTACCATAAGATTTTTGACACATTTCAAACGTGCATCTGTATAATCTTTCAACTTCGTGAGCTTTCCTTCTTTTCCTCTTGTTGCATTCATTTTGAATGGAGGCTATGCTAACGGGAGACGAAGTACCAGAGTAGTCGCTTGAAGGTGATAACAGTGCTGTCGTAGCAGCTGTAGTTGTTGTTGTGGTGCTACTGCTTAAGGGACTAGTTTCAGTTGATTGTATGTACTGTCTATGTGGTACTTTATAGTGGTGTTGTTGGTACAAGGGTGGGGTTGGCAAAGTATGGGGTCTCTGGAGATGAGTTGACAATAAGACTGGAGAGGTATTTGAAAACCTATGAGTTTGGGATGGCATTGGGGATGAGGCTCTTGTAGCTTCCTGCATAGGTTGAGGATAAGGATATGAATACAAATAAGACGAGTAGGAGTTTGGAGTAACGGTTGAGTTTATGGAGAGCGTATTAGATGGTAAATGCTGAGATTGGTATTGTTGATCTTTTGAAGGGACTTGAAGGGGATGGGGCAAAGGGGATGACCGGAGATGTGGCTGATGATGTGCTAGCAAAGAAGGGTCACTTGAGAATCTTCCAACTGCGAGTGAAGATGGTGATGCATTGCTCATTGGAGATGGGAAACTCGGAGGAGCCAAGGATGAGAGAGTTGGCAGTATGTTTGATTTTGAAGAATAAGAGTGAGGAAATATAGGTCTACTCCCAAAAGAAGCTGGTAATCCTGAAGTCATGAGCAAATTTATATACAGTTGTCTTTTTATGTGAATGAGAATGCAATTGAGTTGCTTGAACGAAATTATAAGATGAGTGAGGTAGGATAGGTTATTAAATGAATGTAATTTTTGTAGAACGATATGCTGGTACTCAGACTACTAAAGAAAGAAAGAAGGTATATATTGTATGATATGGCATATATCCATATATCTCCATGAATATTCAATGTATTAGAATATCAGAAATAATTGGTGAAGGGGTCGAGTGGCCTTTACACAAGAGAATCATTCCAATCGTATAAGTTGGACGTATATATATAGTACTTGGAAACTGAAGGAAAACTGTTTGTATATATTTATAGCAATCTCAACTCTTGTGTCTTTGCAATGCAACAGGTGCAGAGACCAACAAACTGCAGGCCATCAGCTGCACTTAAAACTTTCTTGGAACCGTTTAGGCGATCTCGTTGGAACAATTCTGACTCAACTGACAAAAGTTACATAGCAATTAAACAGTTTGGCTGGCAGAACCTTCCATGCTTGGGTTGCTTGGATGAAGAATCGTAAGACCCACTAAACATACATGTACTCGGGTAGGCAGATCTGCTCTCATTGTGTGGTTAAATTACCTTATCAAACTTCTGCAGACTATTTGTACAATAACCTTGCTTTGCATATGCATCACCTGCATCTCATGCAAAGTAGATATCACAACTCTAATTCCTTCCGTTGGCAGTTTTTTTTCTTGACGCAGGCTATTTTAAAGTTTTCTTATTGTTACAAAAATTGTACGTTTTAGAATGCAACTAAATAAAATGCACGCTGGCGAAAACTTCTTGACTGCATCTGGCAATTAAGGCAACTTAGCGATCTGGCCAGAATCATCTAGTTCAACAGAACCATAAATCCATTGTTGGTCACTTTTTTAGAGGCGAGGGACCGCCAGGCCACCGACAATGCATTCTGCCTCTTTTGTGTTTTTTCTCAACGTTGATTCCTTCTATGACTTGAGAACCAGTTAAGACCGATGAATATCCGAATAATTGCACCACCTCGCACCTTTTAGCGGCTGTTATTTGTCTTCGAATATCTTCCATCATCAATTTGATCCACTGACTATATATTCATTTTTCAATATTCCTTCAGTTTCTCTCAGGAAGGAGAAGTTTTACAAAACAAACTGTTATCTCCTTTTTAGCTTGGCACTTCAAAGAGGAGAATTGATTGTTTTTCCGTTTTTTTGTGAGAAAAGAGGCCTTCGTCAAATCGAGCAACAAGAAGCTTTCTGGAGTATGCAGAATTTGAACTGGTCAAACAAACTCAAACAACACAAATACTCTGCTTGACCACAGCAAAATGGGATTTGGAGACTAAATATGTATCTTCCTGGAGATAAAAAATATCCAGAGAACGCTTAATTTGATTGTGGTAGCTCTAACAGTAAACGTGAACCCGTTTTGAAATACATTTCGTTCTCTGCGAACTCCTAGGCAGCTCGCTCAATTATACACGTTTATTTACATCCATTTCAAGTTTTAAAACTGGATTAATGTTGTTGTTTGCCTCTGAAATGCTGTCTCTGGCCAAAGTTTCTGCAGACAGAGCACTACGACTCCTGTTTTACATCTATTTTTAGCATTCGATAGCATCTAATACACGGTCAGCAAATTCTGAAACAAGATTCACAGTCTGACGGGTCATATTCATAGTATTTGTGGCCTTTCTTCTAGTATGAAAGTGAACACGGTTCGAACAGGTGCTTCTTTTTCGTGAACTCAGGTATTCAATAAATCCAAAGGAATACCAGGCGGTCAGTCACAGTTTACTGGCCTTTATCTGAATCATTGGAAGCTTTCATAATCTTTGCATCCTCCTTTTCTGTAGGTTTTGAAGACTTGAAAGGATTGAAGGTGGGTCTTGACCTAGTTTGAGTATAATTTCTCGTTTATCCTTGACATTTTAATTGATTTCAGCACTTCCGAAAACAGCACCCAGTAGCGCCAGGCCTCGATAAGTTCTGTTCCTGTGCGGTAGAGCTGATAACTTAGCTTGAATTCCACTATAGAAAAAAAATTCTAGTTAGACCGCCTAGATATAAAATATAAACACTAAATCAATACTATTACCAAAGCTTAGTCATGCCCAAATGTAAATCAACTAAGCATTTGATTACTAGCTCCCAATTATTTGAAGCATATACGAGACTAACAGGCGGCTATTTGACTCATCAAACCAGATGATGATCTGGTGTGCGAAACCTACTGAGGAGTGGATATACACACGTGCGTTTCTTGGTTGTGACATCCAAAACCATAAAGGCTATTCGATTTTTGTTTACGACATTCGAGTAAGGATAAGAAACTCTAAAACTGTTGAGACTCTTGTACTTATAGGTAGAGATAACACAGCGATTCGGTGTGTTACTAAAATAATTGACTGTTGAGGCTGGCTAATAGTACTTGCATTACACAAGCAAGCAAGGTTCCTTAAAAGGACCTTATATATTTATAAGGTTTAGCTATGGAATCCTGCAGCATCTAGAAGCATGTAAGACCTTGGAATCACACGTACACTTGCCATAAGCTCTACAAAATTGCCACCTGCCTGGGTGGCTGTAGTTATATAATTTACGACGGTCCTGGGGTATAACTATTAGACCGAGTTTTGTCGAAAGTAAACCAAATTACACAACAGTATCTGTACTGTGGAACCTTTATCAAACGCATTCCTGCCTAATCAGTGAACAACTAAACGAATGGGCTGTCGCGAGCGAGACACTTCTTGGCTTGCACTCATAATGTTCATTGGTTATTCCCAGCGTCTTTCTTCACCAAACCTTTTCCCCTCCCTTTCCCCTGCCCACTTTTTTTTTTATTTGAGAGCATCCTAGGGAATAGAATAGATCAAGGTAATAGTATGTCTTTTTTTTCTTAAGGCGGTGGAATTGTGGTTTTTTTTGTCTTCTTGGTGCATTTCACTTTTCTTAGCTATATGGAGACGGATTACCGGGTTTTTTAGGTCAGAAACTTGAGAAATGATTACCCCAAAAACCAAGTATGGAGTTACGGGATTTACATAGTTGGACCTAATGACATGGAAGTCGAAGATGGACAGTGGAGCGAATGGTAACCAGGGTGTTGGCCCAAATACCGTCACTAGTGAGACTTTCCCATGGCTATTGTTGCTTTTGCTTCTGCTACTTCTACCGTAATTGTGCCTAAAAATCGTTTAATGTACCATACACTACTAAATATTGACAGGCATCCCGCGGCCTAATAGCACTGCCACTTGAAGCGTTACTAAGTGGTGCGAGGAGGGACAAGTTCGCTCAACAAAAGAAAAGAGAATCTTTGGAAAACCTGGTGATATTCAGTTACAGTGACAGGGGATGCACGACTGGCAGGTGAGACAGTGCTCGCTGTTGTTGTGTTGTCATACCGTTGGATTGAGATATTCTATTGCCCATGATTCCATGACTTGTTTTCTTGTTTTCCCTTAGTTGCTAAATATGATAAATATGATAAATATGCTAAACATGCTAAATATGAAACAATAGTAAATACATTGGAATCTACCCGATATGAAATTTTGTTCAAGCTCATTAATGTGAAAAAATTGAGGAGCTTCCGATGTATCAAATATATCCAAATTTACGACTTCACATTCCCTCTCACAAGTATGCACCCTCACAGCAAATGAATTGGTTGAACCGAGGAAGGATGTAATGTTACATAAAACCGTCAACAATTTTCCTATTGTGGGAGAGGAGCCTTTTAGGAACGCATAGACGCAAAGTAACCCAGAATTTATAGTGTTTTTAACAGCAGGTGGTATCCGCATTCTGCAGTTTTCATGTGACCTGCAACAATCCTTGTGATATGAGACAGGCTATGTCTGTCTTTCATGGCAACCAACTGCATATAAAACGTAGTTTCTATTACTGTGTAAGAGGGCATACGTGGATAAATATCATCAACTAGTGCTTTTTTACTTACTCATTAGGTTCACATTCATTAATATTCCATTCCATCTATAAATCAGATTTAGTTATATGATGTGATATGTGATGTGTAAGAATGGGCATTCATTTTATGGTTTGAGGCGTTCATTATTACTTGTGGTCTAGTTATTGGCGTATCAGACATCACATTTTTTAGCGACTGTTCAAAATGTGGAACTATTTGTGCATATAAATCTAAAACTGAGTTATATTAACTATATCCTCTTTAGATGCAGACCTATATCTATGGTTCGCCGAAGAACCTATGAGATGGCAAGACCGATTCGGCAGTTACGCATTTCTTAATTTGTAGTGTTGGGGCAAAAATGATTTTTTTTAATTTTGGCGCCAAAAGCACATTTTGCTAAGCAATTTTAGCAAAATGTAGCATTATGTAGCAAAATGTCGATGTTATGTAATTTGTACGTAATTATTAAGTAATATTAAGCACATTGATTATTAAGCTACAGTAATTACAGAGGCATTTCCCATTACCAATATCTTCATAATGGACCCAAATCGTTTTTCTTTCACGTCCCATAGTACTGGAGCTTCCATTGAGTGTGAGAACTTCGCTTTCTTGGAAAGACATAGTGCCATCGGGTGTTCCAGTAGAAGGTGAAGATGAACCGCAAGGGCCATCATGAACAGTTTTTGGAATTACTGGAAATGGAAGTACTAACAGTCTGAGCCTGTTCGAGGACATAATGAACTAGCAATAGTTGTGGGTTCTCGGTGCGTGATGGGGTATAATAATTTGAAGGTTTTCTAATGATTGTCATTGTAGGAAGAAACATACAATTAATATGGCATCTTCATAAAGATTTATTACTCGTAATGTAAAATTTTTGTAGTCACGTGCTTACCAGATCACGTGATTTTGATATTTTGTCGCTGATTTCATTTATGTCGCGCCAAAAT
>PPKM02000058.1:0-84579 GCA_003707685.2 Ogataea pilisensis
GGCCAAATGCAAATAATGGTTCAGTCTTAGTCTTTTCGTAATATCTGTAACCAACAAAAACATCTTCACCATAAACGCAAACACCGTTATCAGACTTAAAAGTTAAGAAAGCTGGGTTGTCTTCGTTTCTCTTTGGGAATGTCAAACTCAACTTACCCGAAGGATTGTGATCACCGAATAAGACATCAGCAACAGCGTTACCACTTTCAGAACCGTTGAACCAAGCTTGAACAATAGCCGGAGTCTTATCCGCCCATGGCAAAGTGACTGGAGTACCAGACTGGTTCACAATGATAATATTCTTGTTAACAGCCAAGATGGCTTCAACCAACTTATCTTGAGCTCCTGGCAAGTCCATATTCTGTCTATCGAAATTTTCACTCTCAAGTTAGCAGAAGTACCAATACATAACACAACCTTGTCAGCTGTCTTAGCAACCTCAACAGCCTTATTAATTCTATCTTCTTCGGTTTCGAGTAAAGCAACAGACACATCCAATAAACCAGCACCTTGCGAGAAGACGGGATTATAAGGAAGAGTGAAAGTTGGAAGTGAACCAAACTCAATTCTAAATTTATACGATTTACCAGCCTCTAAGCTGATAGTCTTGATTTCACCTAAAGTCTCGGGAGCCATAGCATTAGGACGCAAGACTTGGTTAGTCTTGTCATCGATAAACAATTCATCATTTAAGTAGAACAAAGTGGTACCAAAACAAGAAACCTTTAGTTGATATTCACCCGAAACTTCAGGAACATATTCACCTTCAATGTCAACGTAATATAAATTAGGCTTGACAAGCATTGGGTAAACGTGATCAAATAACCAGAATTTAGTAGAGGCAAAGGTAAATTCTTCAAGCAAGACACGCGCTGGGTCATCGACTGGCAAGTCGTAAACTTTAAATGAGGCTCCCTTTTTACCATTGTGAGTGACAAACTTACCTAAGTCAAACAAGTCTGTATCAATGGAACAACCTAAAGAAAAAGGTGGTTCAGAACCTAATTTTTTCAGCTATACCAGAATAGATATTAGTGCCATAGTAAGCATTCAAAGAGGCAGAACCACCACCGTTGGTTCTACCAATCTTAGCACTTGGACCACTGACAGCAATGTTGTCAGATTTGTTCAATGGTAAGATGGAGCCTTCGTTCTTTAACAGAACAACAGCTTCTTTAGCAACTTTTCTTAGTAAGGCAGAAGTTTCCGGAGTATTGTTTGCATCATCTTCTGGGGCATTTTCTGGGATACCAGATTTGATACTTTTTTTAACTAATTCTAACACATGTCTCACTCTATCATCAACGATATCAATGTTAATTTCTCTAGCAGTGATCGAGTGTACAACAGATTCGTTCTTACGCATCGTGGCCGGACCTGGACATTCTAAATCTAGAGTAGCCTCAATGGAGTCTTTAGCAGAGTAGACACCAAACCAATCGGACATGATTAGACCATCCCAGCCCCATTCTTCTCTCAAGATATCAATTAACAATCTCTTCGATTGAGAAACATGTTCACCATTAACTTTGTTGAAACCAGTCATAACAGTGCCAGGATTAGAGTACTTAACAGCCAATTGGAAAGGTAATAAGTAAATTTCTCTTAAAGCTCTTTCTGAGATAACAGAATTGACAAATTGTCTGTCATCTTCAAGATCGTTACCAACATAATGTTTTAAGCATGCTTGGACACCTTCACTCTGGATACCAATCACAACACTAGCAGTTGACAAACCAGATAATAGTGGATCTTCACTGAAAGATTCAAAACCTCTACCACCTAAAGGACCTCTTTGAATGTTACAAGTTGGTCCTAAGATGACATGGGCACCTTTATGTCTAGCTTCTTGTTGCATTAATTTACCAGCTTCTTCTAATAGATCAACGTTCCACGTTGAAGCCAATCCAGTACCTGACGTGAATAACGCTGATGGGATTGACTTTAAGAGGTTGGTACCACGAACACCATTTGGACCATCAGAAACACGTAATGAGGGGATATTTAGACGTGGAATTGAAGCTGTGTGCCAGAAATCTTTCAAAGATAACAACGCAACCTTTTCAGGAGTAGTTAGTTGACTTAAAATTTCTTCAACGTCGAAGTCAGGTGATAATGACATTTTTGTTTTTTCTTTTTCAATTGAGGATTTAGAACTTATAGAAATGACTCTGCGGTAAAATCGTGCTATGAAATATAAATATATACCTACCAAATTATCCAAAAAGAATTTCAACATAAATGAAACTAGCTCTTTATAAATTGAACCAGAAAATGAGGGACAATTGCTGTTGAGAAACAACCTCCAACCAAATAACTAGATGACGGAACTGGCTCTGGATGAAATTTCTATTCCGAAACCATACTATGCTGTATTTATTGTTCAACCCCAGACTTCTCCGGAAAATGCAACAAGACGCAGCGCGAGCCACTCACCTGTCAGCTTCTCCGTGTAAGTTTAGAGTTTAGAGTGTATACAAACAACGCCAATGTAAAGATCTCATCATTGCAACAGCTAGGGAACAATATTGCCCTTTGTGGAAGGAGACATCCGCTAATCGATGCTGTTCAATGATTCTACGTTACGTCGGATGAGCAAACACCTGAACCGGATCCTCGCTTGTACACCCAATTCCGCTGAGTTTGACAATTAGAAATTGATTTGTTTCCCAGATATACACTAATAATATACATATAAATGAGAGGGGTTGATTGGGTTTAGCACTTGGCGTTTTCATACACAAGGAGATAAATATAGAGAGAATGAGAGCATATCCTCATAGGTCTAGAAATTTGTGGAGTACGCTTTTACATGCTTTCTAATTCAAAGCGGAGAAGACAATCTAATGCTGTAAATGATATACATGGTGCATGAACCCTTTGGATTGCTGGTTTCCTTTCATTGCCGTCCAGGCGGGAACGAAAATCATAACGTAGTTTGTGTTCCTAACGTACCAATAAAATGAGGGGAACAATAGAAGAATATAGTGTGTTGTGTTGGACTTTGATTTTCAACCCATGTAAATATAAATATATATATTCAGAGGAACCCATAATATCTGTTACTGGAAAGTAGATTCAAAATAGAAGTGACAACTTTTAGCGATTCTGGGTTGAAACCTCGTGTATATCACTTGTCATATAGACTTATAAAATTAGCTTATCAAACAAAAACTGTCTTCATAATCAAAGTTGGCACAACGGCTCGAAGGTAATTAAACACAGACATGAGTGGGGTAGTTAACAAAAGAAAATTCTCATTCAAATAACGGATGTCCAGCATTTCTTTACAAAGCGCCAAGTCATGGTGCCTCCTCCACTTATGTAACACTGCGTCTGTCCCCGGATTTTAGGCACAACAAACAATATCTCAGTAACTGCCTCACACCGGATAACTGAATGTGGCTGGTGAGGTAGAAAGAAAAAAAAAACTGACGGGTAACAAGTAACCGAATTCTGCGCGCGCGGCAAGCAGCCACAACCTTCATGAGGAGAGTTTATGTTCTTTGTACACGTTTCGGCATATTTTTTTGGCCATCTGTCTAGAATAGGTTAGATTAATACAATCAATCATAGATACTATTACTATTAATTTTCTTAATAAGGTACTTAGACATTACCCTGACTCGTATATAGAAATATGTCCACAAAGTTAACTTCTAAAGAACAGGTGGAATCAATCCTCTCACAGTATGACAACTTCCTGTTTGACTGTGATGGCGTTTTATGGTTAGGCACCCATTTATTACCAAAAATTGTTGAAACTTTGGATTTACTGAGATCACATAACAAGAAAGTGATTTTTGTTACTAATAATTCAACAAATTCTAGACTTAACTATGTGGCCAAATTTGCTAAATTCGGAATAACTGTGACCAAAGAAGAGATTTTCTCTTCTTCTTTCGCCACTGCCGTTTATATAGATAAGATTCTAAAACTGCCAAAAGATAAGAAAATTTGGGTTTTGGGACAATCTGGTATTCAAGATGAATTGAAAGAAGTCGGTTATGAAACTTTAGGTGGCATAGATCCAAGATTACATGACCCTTTAAACCTGGATGATGAAAGTTCTTTAATTTACAATCTAGATCCATCTGTTGGTGCAGTTGTGGCAGGTTTAGATTTATCAGTTAATTATCATAAATTAGCTATTACCCTGCAATACTTATTACAAAAACCAGAATTACCGTTTATTGCCACCAACATTGATAGTACATATCCTTCTAAAGGTTTCAAATTACCTGGTGCTGGATCAATGGTTGATACAATTGCTTATGCAGCTGGTAGACAACCCTTGTGTTCATGTGGGAAACCTAATTCCGGTATGATGGATGCTATCATTGAAAAACACAAAATTGTGAGAGACAAATCTATTATGGTTGGTGACAGATTGAACACTGATATGAAGTTTGGTAGAGATGGTGGGTTGGATACTTTATTAGTCTTAACAGGTATTGAAACCATTGAAAACGTTGAAAAATTAGATCTGAATGAGAGACCTACATATATCGCTGATAAATTAGGTGATTTATATGAATTACTACAGTAGATAGACAGACTAATATAGATTTATTATAGAAACATTGTGACAAATTAACTATTCTGTATAATGTTATATACATTCATTCCCTTTTAAGCCTGCTAATACTCATGGCAGTGCAGACATACCCAGAGAGAATGGTTATACAGAGACGAGAGACAGGTTATAGACGGCCCCTTAGATTCCTAGATGGACAGAGAACCACACTCAATCGACGTATATATATATAAAATTGGTTCAACGTACCTTATTAATCGAAATCCAATCGTTCCAAACAACTCCCCTTTCCTGACTTAGTAACAATTGTTAGTTAAACATGCTGAGCACAGACAGACAGACAGAGAGCCAATGACGTAATTTACTTCCACATCTCCCAGTGAAAGAACAGCGACGACACGACACGACACGACACAAATCAACAAAATAATTGAAAACGGCTGGCGGCAGACGCGCGCACGCGCGGTGACTGTTGTATCCTGCGAGGGGACAGATGTTCATTCAGGCAGGGACTAAAAGAACAGGGCCCTCCGGGAATGTTCGGGTGAAGTGGCCTTGGGCTGGCCCCGGTCGATTGGGGGTCGGATTTGATTGCGATGCGGTCGATGTGGTGTTGTGTGGTCTCTAGCCTCCAGACTCCAGAGCCACAGAGAGACTTTGACCCATCATCGTCCATACATGAGGTTCTAGATTAGATGGTAGATAATACCTACTAGATACCCTTGAAAAGTAGATTGATTTTCAACAAAGCTATTTATTGTTGTATGTTTTTATATTTGCGGTTGTTCTGGGATACATATACCACCTACCCTATATCCTTGCTCTCGACTATAGTGATATCTCCATAGCGTATTCCAAATTTTCTATATTTGTTTCCTTGAGCTTTGCCTTTGCCTTTGTCTTTGTCTTCTTCTTATCAGCAGGTTTGTTTGATACTCAATCACACCATTTATTTATTTGAATGACAACTCCTTCCCTGCTATAAAAGAACAAATATCTATATTCTACTTGACTTGTCAACTTCCTCTTTACTGCACGTGCAACAACAGGAATAATAGTCCCAATAATTCAATCATATATCTCAAATATTAAAATATATTATATTATTATAATATTATATATGCATACAGCTTACATACATAATCTATATTCCATATCAATATCATGACAGTCACACAAGAAACATTAGAAAACTCTGAACTTATCAATTGGACAATCTTCCAAGAATTATTACTCATGGATGAAGACGAGGAAGGTTTTGCATTATCACTAGTTCAAACATTTGTAGAACAGGCAATTGGTATATTTGATGATATTTCAAAACTTTTAGCAAGTCCTGATAGTGGAAAAACTGATGAAAATTTGAAAAAATTGTCAGAAATGGGTCATTACTTAAAAGGATCTGCTGCTGCTTTAGGCTTACACAAAATTCAATTAGAATGTGAAAGAATACAAAATTATGGGAATAAATTAAATTTTGATGGTTTCGAATTAGCTAATAATGCTCAAACTGAATTGGAATGGTTTAATTGTATTCAGGCTGCTTTCACTAATGTGTTGGAATATTATACCCAAAGCAAACAATTATTGGCTGATTTTTTCGAAGCTGAATTATAAATGATTAATGATTAATGTCTTTCTCTTTCAAATGAATATAAATTTGATTTATAATCAATAATACTACTGATAATACAAACAATACAAACATCTATAAGTACAACAGGATATACAAGACGTCAACTTTTTTTCTTACTAGGTAGGCAGTTAGATAAATTTTTTTTTCTTTCATTATGGAATCATGGTTTATGTGAATATATATTCACATGGTAGTTTTTTTTTTTTTTCTTTTTTTCATTATATATACTTAATTATTCTTATTTGTTAGATATTTATTTTCGAACTTTAATTTTCGTGTTTTTTTCTTTCTAAATTCTATTTGGGTCTTGTGTGACTTAATGGACTTATTGCTTTAGTATATATACTGATACAGATTAATTCCCCTCTGTTCTTCGACAAATTTACTACGTTAGTGCATCTACTATATCATATTTCTCCCTCCCACTCAACAACCCAAGCAGTACACGTCATTAAACCATCCATAATTTCAACTAAAAGCACACGCAAGACATAGAAAATGCCGCGAAATCAGCTATCTGTACTCACTCATGAATATAGTATATATGTTCATTCTCTAATTGTTATCAGATAAAATCAAATATGAGAATAAAACGTTAATCTGCAAATCTGCAAATCTGCAAGAAAGAACACCTCACACACCCACGCACATACATACATGTATATCTGCAACTATTTTTTAACATTATATCCTTCCCATAAATGTTAACTATTCTTGTTTAGATGAACCTTTGGCGTTGTTTTCAATCACAGAGTAAGACAATATTAATCCAACAGACAATAAGCCGAATGAAATAGCGATAAAATTTAACTCCGTGTCTGTAATCATTTTTATGTATGTATAAATTGAGCGAAATAGAATAATGACCTATAAAAATCTATCAAGACAATTATACTGCGGCATCTATTCAGTGTTAAGCTGTTTATAGTGTGCACTATCGTTGATCATTAGAAGTATCCGTGTGTTACTTCCTAATGGAAATGGAAATGGAGTAGGTGGTTCAAAGTTCAAAGTTCAGTCTGGAACATTCCGTGTAGAGATGTGACTGACAGAAAACCCGGAGTTTTTTTCCATCCCACTCTCCAGCCACCCTCCTGCCACATACCATCCCGCGCATCCCGCTTCCTTTTGCCCACAATGAGCCACTTTAGTTGTTGCACTGCCCAATTTTAACAAAAAATTTCCTCCTGCATTTCCCCAGCCAAGCGGGCCGAATTGAGTTGATTTGAGAGGAGTTGGGTGGAGGGATTTAAGCGATTTAAGCGATTTAACTCTTTTCATGACGAGTTTCTCTTCATTTCATCGATTTCTTCGATTTCTTCCCCTTTTTTTCCTTGTTATTTATTCGACTGATTTTCTTCTATTAAAATTTTTCGCCATTTTCCAATTTCTTTCCCACTTTTTGTTATAGTGAGACTTCATTTTAAGTTCTCTCCTTAAATCCAAAGCAACTTACCCCACCAATAAAAAAAAACACAAAAAATGTCCTCTGCCAGAAAATTAACTTTCATCCCAGGCCCAATTGAATTCTCCGATGCTGTCATGTCAGCTATGGCCACTCCATCTCAAGCTCATGGTTCACCTGAGTTTATCGCCGTTTTCCAAGAGGCTTTACAAAACACTAGAAGAGTGTTCAAATCCACTTCTCCTAAATCTCAAGCTTTCATATTGAATGGTTCAGGTTCTTTAGGATTTGATCTTGCTGGTGCTAATTTATTAAACGCGGGTGAAAAAGCTTTAGTCTTATCTACTGGTTTCTTCTCCGATTGTTTTATTGAAACTTTAAAACTGTATACCGATAACGTTGATGTCATTTACGCTCCTGATTTCGGTCAAACTATCCAACTGTCTGATGTTGAAAAATCTTTAACAATTGCTAAACAGAATAATTCTCCTTACAATTTAATAACTATAACTCAAACAGATACTTCGTCAGGTGTCTTAACTGACGTGAAATCCATTGCTGAATTAGTCAAATCTATCTCCCCTGAAACTTTAATCGTTGTTGATGCCGTCTGTGCAACTGCATGTGAAGAATTAGAATTCGACTTGTGGGGAATTGATTTCGTTCTAACTGCTTCTCAAAAAGCTCTAGGTGTCCCATCTGGTCTATCTGTCTCTTTCATCTCTGAAAGAGCCTTAGATAAGGCTCTCAAAAAGGAAAAACCATCTGCTTATTTCACATCTTTGAAAAACTGGTTACCTATTATGCAAGCTTATGAATCTGGTTCTGGCGCTTATTATGCAACACCTGCAGTTCAGTTAGTCCATGCCTTGAATGTCTCTTTGAAAGAGATACTTGCCATTGGTGACTCAGTCGATGCTAGAATTGAAGCTCATAAAGTCGCATCCGACAATTTCAAAGATAAGTTAGAATCTATTGGTTTTAAACTTGTTCCTGTTTCAAGAAGCATTGCCGCAAATGGATTATCCGTTGTCTGGTACCCAGAAGGAATTGATGGCGCTAAATTCTTAAGTCTTATTAGAGATAAAGGTTTCACTTTAGCTCCTGGTATTTACAAAGATTACAAGACTAAGTATTTCAGAGTTGGTCATATGGGTGTTAGTGCAGTTGGTGAAAGAAAAGCGGAACTGGATCAATGTTTCGAAGCTATTAAAGAGGCTTTCCTTGAGTTAAAGAAATGATTTTTTTGAGTTTTTTTTCTTGATTTAACTTTCCTATTATTATATGTGTATTTTTTTAAAAATTCCAAAAAAAAAATAAAAAATCTATGGCTGTATGATATAGGAACTCTAAGTTATTTGTTAAGACCAATCACACTACGATAACGTAGTGTCCCTCCCTTATATATATATATGTATGTTAACATCTGACTTTCGGTATATAAACAATTTACTCGCAATTCGTTATATCACTATAGATTACCTGTTTCAATAGCGAAGCGACATTGTATTGAGTATTTGTTTGACAGTTTTCATACGAAAAAACCATACTCCACCTCTTTTTTATTGAGGTTCCCCTTGAATCGAGATTGTTTTAAGACAGTTTTTTTCCCATATAAGAAACCTTTTTTTTTTTTCTTTCAATTATTTATTGTAGACGGAATAAATGTGCAAAAAAAAGGGATAAAAAAAGGGGAAAAAAAGAATATCACATTGGAACACTATATATAGGAACTGGAACTGGAACTGGAACATACACAAAAAATAATAGAAAACATAAGTTATTTATTCAAATCGTCTATATATTTGAGGAGGAAAAAACAAAAACATGTTAACAAACGCAAAAAAAGAAAGAAAGTACACAAAACACACGCTTAAAATTCTTTAAACGGATAATGGGAATTGACCGGCCCAGTTTGAGATATCATCTCTTAACTTGGTCAAATCGTCAGATCCTTCAGAAATCTTCTTCTTGAAATCTTTCAACTTGTTTGCTTCAGTAGGTAGCTCAGATTGGACCTGTTTAGCGTACTGGATAGCAGAATCAATGTATTCAACAATCGTCTTGAAGTCTTCTTCAGAAGCACCTCTGGTGGACATAGCTGGAGCACCGATTCTGACACCACCTGGCACTAAAGCGGATTTATCACCAGGGATAGAATTCTTATTTAATGCGATATTAATCTTTTCACAAACGGCTTCAATTCTAGCACCATCGATACCTTTATCTCTCAATGAAACCAAAACCATATGAGAATCAGTACCATCAGAGACTAGTTTGTAACCTTTATTCTTGAATTCTTGTTCCAAGACCTTGGCGTTCTTTAAGACTTGTTCTTGATATTCTCTGAATTCAGGAGTAGCAGCCTGTTTCAAAGCGGTAGCCAAAGCGGCAATTGTATGGTTATGTGGACCACCTTGATGACCTGGGAACACAGAGAAATTGATTGGGTTTTCCAAATCGTAGTAAACTTCTTTACCAGACTTTGGATTAATGGATCTAACACCTTTTCTGAAGAAGATCATGGCACCTCTTGGACCTCTTAAAGATTTGTGAGTAGTAGTGGTGACAATATCAGCATACTCAAATGGGGAAGGGATAACACCAGCGGCGATTAAACCAGAAATATGTGCCATATCGACAACTAAGTAAGCACCAACTTTGTCGGCAATTTCTCTCATTCTCTTGTAATCGATCAATCTACAATAAGCAGAAGTACCAGCGACTAAAGTTTTTGGTCTGTACAAAACAGCAGTTTTTTCCAACATATCATAATCGATAATACCGGTTTCTAAGTCGACTCTGTATGGCATAGTTTCGAAATAGGTGGAAACTGCAGAAATCTTTCTAGTATCAGTTTGATAACCGTGAGACAAGTGACCACCATGAGGTAAATCCAAACCCATTAATCTGTCATGTGGTTTCATAATGGCTTGATAAACTTGTAAGTTAGCTGGAGAACCAGATAAAGTTTGAACGTTGACACCCCACTTTTCAGGATCAAGATGGAAAGCTTTCAAAGCTCTAGCTTGACATAATAACTCCATCTTGTCGATATGTTCATTACCACCATAGTATCTAGCACCTGGGTAACCTTCAGAGTATTTGTTAGACATTGGAGTTCCTAAAGCGTCGAAAACAGCAGTAGAAGTGAAATTTTCAGAAGCAATCAAGACAATTGAATGTCTTTGTCTTTCAACTTCATCTTCGATGATTTGAGCAACTTCAGGATCGGTATCCTTTAAGTGGCCTTCAACCATAGTTTTATGGGTTTCTGATAGAGCGTAATGAGCAGCCATGTTGTATTATGTTTTGTTGATTATATATATATATATATATATCTATGATAATAGTAGTAATATAAAGAAATTTCAGCAAGACATAAAAAAAAAAGAGAGAGAAAAATATATATGCAGTACTTAGAATACGAGAAAACATCCGTCTCACTTTCTACAAATGAATGACAGGATTAATTAAATAAATTTTGATAATTTCAAAAGAAGTCGAGCGATGAGCAGTGACATAATCAATTACGTCACCAGAATACATGTTTTTTTGACTTCTCTCGGTTTACAAGGCAGTGAAAAATGTCAGGATATTATTCACACGTGATGTTTATATATATTATATTCCATTATTTAATTTCAAGTAAATCGATCTTTCTTTACTTTTACAGCCCAGCAAGTACAATTCAAAAGCAAAAAGAACTAAATTAAATTAACACATTGATATTTTTGTCATGCTTTGTCATCTCCCTTGTTTTATTATAAATCTTTCCTGAAAACTCCCCATGAGACATATAGTTGTTTTATAACTGGTGTGAAATGATAGATAGTAGTAGAAGTTATTAATATATATATCGTGACAACAAAAACCACACACAGACAGGTAATTTAAAGATTATACATATATAAAGAGAAACAATATAAATATGATAAAACGATATCCTTAACGGTATGATTTTTGGAATCTGGCTCTAGCACCACGACCACCGAATTTCTTTGGTTCCATTCTTCTTGAATCAGCAATCAATAAAGTTCTGTCGTAAGAAGTAAAGATTTTCTTTAATTCGTTCTTTGATGATTCGTCAACGTATTTAGCTGTGTAAGCAATTAAACCTTTAGCAATGGCTTGTCTGATGGCGTAAACTTGAGAAACGTGACCACCACCAGTGACCTTGATTCTGATATCTAAACCAGCAAATTTGTCTAAACCGACTAATAATAATGGTTCGTAAACTTTGTGTCTTAGAATTTCTGGTTGAACTAAGGTAATTGGAGTACCGTTAACCTTGATTAAACCTCTACCGGCTTTAACGTGAGCAACGGCAGTAGCGTTCTTCTTCTTACCAAATGTCTAAATTATTGAAAGGGGAGTGAAAAACATAAATAAATATGCATTAATTTTAATGTTAGTATACGGAATCGGATACGGAGGAGGGAGTTGTTATTATCTTGACACTGAAACAGAGGGAGAGGTTTTTTTTTTGACATATCAGTGGAATATTGTACAGTCTGGAAGAAGTGGTCTTAAGTTCATTTATTAGATTTAAGGCAATAGTGGTCCCAGTTGTTTTTCTAAATCCATAGATGGTACAATGTTGGCATGTTCTTTCAATACTTATTGTTTCCAGTTGAATCAAAAGAAAGAAACATTATATACTGTGCTTCTGTTTATGTGGGTGTTTGATGTATATTTGACATTCTTATGATGCGTGATTTAGGCTGTGAAGATCGGTTGTCGTATGTATGTATTCTTTCTGTGGGTTTGTAACACTGAACAAGTCTTATATCTAGGTTATAGAGAATTTAACTAACACATGTGATCACTTATTTGTAATAATTCATCATCAGCTCTTCTTTGAATGATGGTGTTCTCATATATTGGCTAGGGCGGAGAGGTGGAGCTGATGTATACTTTGTAGGTAATCCAATCTGTTTGCTTCTACTTAATAAACGTGTGAGATACTGCTGGTGGATCATAGAATAAAAACGTATAAACTGGATATATTTCACTCTATGTTGCTGTTTCAGACATTTTGTCATTTTTCATTCAAAATCAACATTCTATTCCATTTTATTCAACATGAGGGAAGATGCAAAAAAACAACCTCTTGGAGACAGTGTCATTCGATAAATTGAGTAGGTAAGACATACTTGGACTGATGGAGTTGACATTTTCAATAATTATACGGTATGTTTTAGTCTATTCTATGTAAGTTTTCTAAATTGAAAGTATGTATAATAGTTGTATATAGCTTAAAATTTTTTTTAGGACAGTGAAGTCAAGTCAGGTCCAGTCTGGCACAACCAACAGAGCAGTGATTGACTGACAACGAAGAGTGCAGTGGCAGATGATGAGCAGTGAGAGAGTTAATGGCAACTGGAAAATTTGGAGGTTGAGAATGGGCAGCTGGATGGGGGGAGCGAGCAGGAGAGAGACTACCGGGGGTGGGGGAAAGAGCCAGGGGAAGGGACCCGACAGCGACAGAGAGACCAGGCGGAGGGAAAGAAAAGAAAATGAGTCTTTCCGGGGGGCCAGCAGGCTATGCAGAGGTGTCAGGAGTGATAAGTGTCTGCGCTGTGACTGTGGTTCTTCTGCTTACCGCATTGGGAAGCACTGCTAAGAAGTAATTGCACTGCCCGTCATTTGTCACCAGTGTCCGAATTTTTCAGTGGTGGCCTGAAAAATTTTCTGAGGCTGAAACGGTCACCGGGGGACGTCAGGGGGACGCCAGGCGGACAGTCGACTCGATTTCCCGTGGCACGTCTCATTTTCTACAGGCCGTCTCTCTCCCTGCCCGCTGCTTAGCAGAGAAACTGCGCTCGCTCAGATTCCGCTGAGAGGCCTTTGTTTCTCTCTTTCTGCACCATACAGTGTCTCTCTGTGTGTGTCTCTGAGTGTTCCTCTGCTCATGTCTGGTTACTGGACAGAAAAAACTTTATACCTTTAAAAATTTCAGTCTTGCACACATCTAACCATAAGATCCAACATCTTTAGAACCTTCTCTGCTAGTAACATACAAAGGAGTAACAATATATCAAAATGGGTATGTCAAACCATCATTAAACATAAGAGAATTGTTGTTGTTGTTGTCGGAGAGCCAGCCTCCTATCAGTCATGATTCGTATCTCAACCGAAGAACTAAACTCCTTGTCTGTCTCGTTATTTTGAATCCAATATCCAAACAAATTTGCACCACTCAAATGAATGAATGTCTGTCAACAACACTAATATCATTATGGAAAGTACAAAGAGTGCTCAGAAATTATTATTCACACAGTTTATATCTTATAGACATCTCTTAGGTATCACATTTTCAATCCAAGAGATGGTACATACAAACTGAACTCGAATCTAACTTCAAGTAAGAGTCTAGACAATTTCTGAAAGATCTTTGTAAAGCCAATAGATATTAATAGTATCGAGAAACGAAGTGAAGTGAAATAAAGCTAGTTTTTTCTTAAAAAAATGATATATCGATATTTGATTGTCACTACACAACAGTATTTCCACCTTAAGATCTGCCTCTGCACAACAAAGCAATAGTAGAGAACAATAGTCCACAACATGTTCTCATATGTGATTAGACAAACTGATCATGAAATTAAATTCCAGTCAAGTGATTTTATCATTTTATCGCACATATGAGATATCAGATAGTGTGACACCTACAACAATTTCATCATAATAATTTGAGACAGACAGACAGACAGACAGACAAACACTTAGTTCCACTCTCCACCCCCTGAACCATGAACTTTAACAAGAGGTTTTCTCCATCTTTCGAACATATACATACAACAATTTTTTAAAACTATAAAAACAAATTTGTTTTCCTTTTTGAACTTGAATTACTAACATTCTCTTTTGCTTAATGAATCTTAAAACAATTCATTCCGATATTGTCATTCTATTAATATAGCTATCTCAAAGAATCTACCAATCTTAAAGAACCACTTCAGAAAGCACTGGCAAGAAAGAGTCAGAGTCCACTTGGACCAAGCTGGTAAGAAAGTTTCTAGAAGACAAGCTAGAGCTGCAAAGTCCGCCAAGGCTGCTCCAAAACCAATTGACTCATTGAGACCAATTGTCAGATGTCCAACCATCAGATACAACAGAAAACTTAGAGCCGGTAAAGGTTTCTCTTTAGCCGAATTAAAAGCTGTTGGTTACACCGCTAAGTATGCTAGAACTATTGGTATCTCTGTTGATCACAGAAGAGTCAACAGATCTACTGAAACTTTCGAAACTAACGTTGCTAGATTAAACCAATACAAGGAATCATTAATCATCTTTGACAAGGGTACCAAGGCTACCGGTGAACAAGTTTCCGTTGCTGCTACTTTCCCAATTGCTCAAGCTTCAGCTGTTGAACCATCAAGAGCTGTTGTCGTTCCAGAACAAACTGCTTACAGAACCTTAAGATTAGCTAGATCTGACAAGAAATACGCTGGTGTTAGAGCTAAGAGAGCCAAGGAAGCTGCTGAAGCTGAAGCTGAAAAGAAGAAATAAATGTGTGCTTTCAAAGTAATTTTTTAAATACATATAGGGGTTTTGTTGAATTATTATTTTTTTAAATTATTTTACATATTTGTTTTCTACTTTTTTTAAGTGCTTTTTCCGCTTATTAATAATGTTACTAAAAAAAAACATACAACGTTTTTCTTTTTATTATATCATATTATGAATTTTTCCTTAGTTTTAGTTGTAAGTCTCGTAAGTCTAATTTATCGAGAAGAGCAATTAATGCTATGCTTCTCACTATCCAAAAGTGACTTGAATCTTCTCAACGAGGAAGAAAATCAGCACTAACCAATGCATTACATATACATTTTCAAGTCCTACTGTAAGGACTTAATTTTAATGTGTATTTTTACGTCAGTTCAATCGAACAATTAAAACAATCAAGTAAAGATCTCAATATTTGGTGAAATCGACAATCTATCTGTCTCCTTTCATATTAAATAATAGGACTTATCTCTTTGTAGAGTTATCTTTTGTTATTTTTTATTCAACTTTTCATTTGTCTATGACTATGACTATAATAATAATAATAATAATAATAATAATAATAAATAAACCTTGTAAACCACTAAATATCTATTAAACAATGCACAAACTTCTGCTTATTTAATCGAATAAACCGAAACCCATGTCGTCATCGGATTCTTCCTTTTCTTCAGCAGCTTCTTCTTCAGCTTCTTCTTCAGCAGAACCAGCAGCGGCACCTGAAGCAGCAGCACCAGCAGAGGTAGCTGGAGCAGCAGAGAAGTTGAAAAATAATTTGGAAATGTCTTGACCAGATAAAGCCTTAGCGTAAATTTGAGCCCAAATGTTATCGATTTCAATGTTGGCACCAGAGGTCAACTTTAGTAAGTTTTCAGTGGAAACTTCTAATTCAGCATCTGATAAAATCAAAGCAGCGTATGATAAAGCGGATTCAGTAGACATTTTGTTTTCTTTATACTATTGTACTAGTTGGAATAATCACTTTTAAGCGAATATAAATTTGCAGACTATTTCCTTGAAGTTCTAAAAAAGTTTCAAGAACAGCTTCAAAGATATACCGAGAAACAAACATCCACTTTGAATATATGTCTAATTTTTTTTCCACTTGTTGGAAGGCTGGCTAACGTGCAGGAACTGACTTAGTCCATCGCCAGGATCTCGCCGACAAAAATTTTAGTATGAGGTGCAAGGTGTTACTACTTCCTTAGAGTGCACGTGACTTATTGTTCCGTTTCCAACCCTGGCGCCGCATGATGTAGAAACAAAAACAACCCGTACACCACTATTAAGAAATGGTACTTTTTTATCCCCCCTTCCCATGTTCTAAAAGGTCTTCCCCTTTTTTCTTGCGAGAGAATCGGGAAACAGCAAGACCCTTGAGACGCGGCGCTACATGTTTACTGGTTTGTTAAAAATGAATATCAGGTTATATATTTTGTTTCATACATAGAGAGGGTATTGTAAAACTTTTATAAAAAATACGATCCATGCTCAGTCCACTTCAAGTTACCAGAAAGAAGAACCGAATCGAACACCCCTTCTCTGCCATATCTACCTAGACGTTGAGATCCTATTTTATAACTAAATGGCAACAAAAGCAAGTAAGGACAATAAACCAGCAATTAAACCATTGTTTGCTTGAATTCCATTACCGGAACCTTCGAAAGTAGAAACAGATGCACGAGTGCCAGAGGTATGAACATTTGTTTGTGTAACAGTAAGAGTAATACCTTCTGAAACAGTAGTACAGGTACTTAAAGCAGTATAAACAATTGTTTGTGTAACAGTACGAGTAACACCTTCTGAAACAGTAGTAAATGTAGTTAATGAAGTATGACTGTTCGTTTGGGTAGTAGTATGAGTAACACCTCCTGAAACAGTAGTGAATGTAGTCAAAGAAGTTGAGCCGGATTTGGTGGTGGTGATAGTGTTGACACCTGGTTGAGAACTGTGGTTCACAGTGGAAGTGGAAGTAGTAACTCTACTTGAAGAAGTTAAACTGGATTTGGTGGTGGTATTAGTACTACTTGATGGAGAACTGTGGCTCACAGAAGCAGAAGCAGAAGCAGAAACAGACGAAGACAATGAAAGAGAAACAGGCGCAGAAGCAGAAACAGATGCAAAAACAGAGCTTGACAAAACACTGGCACATGAAGGAGGTAGTGACTTTTGAGAAACTAAACCAGGTAATCTAACACGGTGAACCAAGGCTTGGTTATCCAAATTAGCTCCAGATTCATCAGCAAATGGGTATAGACCAAAGTTTGTGAACCCGTTTTGAGTAATGAAGTCATCGTCTGAAACAGATAACAAAAAGTATTCATCGGTGGTACATTCAACTGGAATTAATGCGATACCTTCCCATTTCTCATTTAACAGAGTAGGATCATCTTCACCACCGTTATGTAAACCAAACTTTTCTAATTCTTGTTCGTCGTTATAATCAATGAAATTAAAACGAACAGCTGGAGTGATACCATCAATTAAGACACCTTTGGATGATGCAATTTTGTCGTTTTCACCATCATATAAACCAACAATATTGGTGGCATTTGCAATAGAGTATAAATCAGCGTGTCTTAAAATAGATTTAGTAACGTCTTGGGCTCTGCCTCTGTTACTGTCTCTTGCTAAGACAATGAAAATTTCATCAGTAACGAAGACCAATTCAGATTGTGCAGCGGTTCTTGGGTTTTTATCAGCATCAGCAGTAGGGTCATTGAATTGTGGTAATTGTAAAACGTATTCACCAACTAATTCAGGAGTCGAACCAGATAAGTCATACTTCAATAATCTGACATAAGAGTTTGTGTATGTTTTCTTACCACCTTCTTGGACGGCGGCAGATTGAAGTAAAACGTACTGAGTCTTACCATCTGGTGACAAAGAAGCACCTTCAAAACCTTGATTATTGGCTCTTCCACTGTCTGGGCTACCAACGTCAACTTTATCCCAAGATGGACTAGAGTTTGCAGAAAATGATAATACACCGTTTCTATAAGGCAAGACAGCATCTGGAGGAGCAATAAAGTCAACCAAAAGACCGTTAGGGTCAAACTTGTAAATACCTGGTCCATATTCATCAGTGATCCAAAATCCATTAGCAATATCACCTTGAATTAAATTCAATGCTTCAGGATCTAAACAGACTCTAGTGGTAGTTGTGGTAGAGTTCAATCCACCTCCAAATCCATCACCTCTGAAAGTGACTGCAGGTAGTGTGTGACCATTCATTTCGATGACACCATTACAGTCAAGACCAGACATGTAATTCCCATTAAAATCCTTCAATAAAATGGTATCTTCATAAAACCACTCCAAGTTTTGAGAAGTGGAAGAGTTGGCTGGCGTAAATTCAACGTCAAATAAATGGATTCTAGGAACATAGTTCAAAGTACCGTCACGATTGTAACCACGATCTGGCAAATTATAAGTGGAAAAATAGTATTTACCATCAGAAACTTGAACAGAATTCTTTTGTAAAGAGATCGATGAACCAAAAGAGATGGTCTCTTTATACTTGTCCACAGCATCACCTGGGAAAAAACCATAACTTGTTAAACCGTAATTGATGTACTCAGAACCATCAATGTCAACAGTGTTGTAAGCTAGTGAGTGAGTGACCAAAGAAGAAGCGACTAATGCTAAATGTTTTGTTAAAAGCATAATCAGAGACTGAAAGTTTATAAAACACAAGAGAGAGATCTATAGAGATTTTGTTTCTAATTTGTGGAAGCTTTTATTTTATTCCGATTGCATAAACTATTCAAAGGGAGGACTTTTTCCTCTATTTAAACCGTTTGAAAGACATGAGATAATTCAACTGAAAAGTTTCTAACAGTTAGGATGTATTATTACTGTTTTCCATACTGTTCGAAAAACCCTTAAAGTTAGAATTGACAAATAAAAATCGCTCAATCTTAAACCCACATGTGTATCCACGAACCGTTATTTTCATTAAATCGCGGAGTATCCATAATCTCTATATGCATGAAACCCAAAACCAAAAAAAAGGGAAGAGCCATGTGGTCACCAAGACCCATTTTGGGAAATCGGATCTTGTAAGCGATCCCGATTAGGAATAGCGAGAGATTGGAAAAGTCAAGAATCTTAGAATCACTGTTGAGCTTGGATAAAGCGGACATGCAGGTTCCAAGAAGGGTTTAACCAACTAACCAATGGTCGAATCAATCGATGGCTGTGTCGTGAGAGAGCAAACTGTACAGGTGCCAACCAGCGTATATGAAATTAGAGTTTTTTTTTTGTTGTTGCAGGAATTCAGTTGCCTTCGCCCATATAGGCGTAATCCTTCGAAATTCAACAGAACGTATTGCACTTTTTGAATGATCCCCTTTACTCAGACCTGTTGTCCGTAGACTGTTTTACATACTTACTTGAAAACCAAAAGAATTCTCAAACAGAATTCTCAAATCCGCTCCCTGCATCTCACAAACTCCGGCACAAGAGATTTTGCAAACAATATAACTTGGTAAAAACGTGTTTCTCCCCCCACAACTGGGTCCCAAAACAGAAATAAATAGATACACAAGTATACTAAGAAGAAGGGTTCCTTCTACCTCATCTCAATCCACATTAGCTGTTTAATCATGAACAAATGTTCCAAAAATGGTTCTGTAGACAAGAGCCCAATAATTCATTTCGTTTTCAGTTTCATTCCTGCAGGTCAAGGAGCAGACGCAGACAGATCTTTTCAAATCAAATCAATGCTGTCTATTGGCGCCACGTGGGTGGCATGTACATTATTACGCACCTTTCTCCAGTAGCCAAGGAAGTTCATCGCTTCATCAGCTCCTAAGAGTTCACACTGCCTAAGTTCTCGAGATTTGCAATGTCTGGGCAATCTAAAAGCATGAGGACACGTCCAAAGACTATTGAAAGTAGATCAGCCAATTACGTATTTCTAGTTAACTATCCAATATATGAGAGTTGATAGCTTAAGTTATATCTAGAAAAGGATGATGCAGATTGTAGTTGGTAGCAACAAGTGAAAATCAAAACAATAGCCACAATTCATTGTGCTGGGATGTATTACTATGCATGTTATTGTTATTCTGTTGGACAGTAGAAGCTTAAAATCCTACAAGAGCAATACTATTCCTAATTTCTCTACCAATAATGATAACAATATCGACATTCTATTCTTTGTGTAATTTAAAAAAAAAATAAAAATAAACAGTAACAAGCTAATACACCATACAATAGTTATACAAAATGTTCTTTGAAACGGCAAAATGAAGCACTCTAAAAAGCAGCTAAAAAAACAAAAAAACTCACAGCTAAAACAACAAAATTCGCTATTCACAATTGTAATGTACTCATATGACGCTTACCGGAAGGCTTAGTACATAACCAAGTTGAAGCATACATATTGATTCTATCAATAGATTTCCCAGATTCTCTAACAGCAACAGGTTCACAGAAAAAGCCCTGCTTCTCAAAATTACTAATGTACCAAGGCTCCTTAGAGGCAGATCTTAGTAACACTCTTCCGCCTGGTGCTAAAGCTTTATTTAAAGCTGAAATTTCTTCATCTGCTTCAATACCTTTAGTATCGAACCAGTCCATATGATCCATAATAACTGCAACAGTTAATGAATGCTTGGTTAGTCTTGCAAAAACATCGTTTAAAAAATCTGTGTGAATTCTAATGTTGTCCAGCGGAGAATCTTCACGTGAAGAAAATTTTTTATAAACTGGATTTGTCAAATAATCAGGACAATTGTCTTTAGAATATTTCCCTTTCAAACACTGATAGTAAAAATAGTTGTCAGTAGCAATTAAACTTCTTGAAATAACTGGGTCCAAAGTATCGACAACATATTTGATAACCGAAGATCCCATCATAGTGGCTTGGTTTGCTGGGACGCCTAATGCTTTCCATAAGAAAATAGGATTACCGATCAATAGTCTAGAAACCAATGGGTTAAATAAAGTTGGCTTAATCTTTTCGTCCCAAATTTTTCTCTGATCTTCAATAGTGGTAGTTTTGCACATTTCTTCAACATCTTCAGTCACACCATAGATTTTGAAAACTATTCTGGCAACTCTTAACGCCCACTTAGAGAAACCGGTATCATATAGTCCTCTACCTTTATTTGGATTGAAAGTCTTTTCACCTTTACTATACCAATATTGGAAAGCATTGGATGACATATGAGGAGCCATCTTAGTCACTAGTAATTCTTTAAAACCTTCAATTTTACCGATTCCGAAAAGCTTCCAGACTTCTTCCATTTTCAATGACTTGAAAGCAGCTAATTTTAACTCTAGTAAATGACCTTGGCTTGGATTTAAGTCAACACCATGAATACGTCTTGGTGGATCAGGCAAGGAAGCATATGATAAGATATTATCACCTGCCGATGTGATGGCCAACACCGTATCTTTAGATGACAGTTTCAAGATTTTAGCATCTTCTCTTGGATCTTCCCATGTGAACGCATAGATATACTGGTTGTTAAATTGATTGTATTCTGGTCTTAACTCATCATAATAAACACGATAGATATCATCTTGATAATAAATAGATGGGTATGGTAGGTTTTTGGCCTTGTTAGCCAATGCAGCCAAATGACCTTTACTGTGTGTAATTTCTTCATTGCTCGATGATAAGACATCTTGTGGAACCAAGTATGGAGACTCTGTAGCAAAAGCGTTGATACGGTGCAACAAAGCTGGTGACCTATCTTTATCACATCCAAGCCAGATGTAATATGGGATACCACCAAGTGTCTTATTGTACAAGTTTAAAGATTTTAATGTGCCGAATCTATACTCCAAGTAATCTCTTCTGGCAGGATCTAAAAACACTCTGTCTGCTTCAAACCATATCTTCCATAAAGTTCTCAAAAACCATGGATTATGTCTACCAGTCATACCACCTAGAGTGTCAACTCTACCAAAAGAAGTCACAGAAGATTGAACACCAAAATCAACGCAGCAGACCAATCCGTTTTTTTTCAACATTTTACTAACGTGATCGATAGCAGAGTGGAAAGTTGGGATCATAGATAAAGAATAAGAAAAAGTGATTAAGTCTGCATTTTGTTGAGGGATCGAAAACGTACAAGCATCAGCTAGTAAACAATGAACATTTTCCCACCCTTTTGCGGCAAATCTTTGTTCTGCAACTTGTAATAACGAAGGTGACAGATCAACAATGTAAATGGCTTTAAAATGTTTTGCTAATGGCAATATTGAGTTCATGTGTTCCACGTTGTAGCCTGTTCCACCGCCAACATCAACCCAAATAAGGTCTTTGGAATTTTGTAAATACGAAGCGGCTAATGCTAACGAGGTCTCTCTGCCTTGTAGCAAAGTTGATCTTGTCTTGTCGTAAATCTTAGCTTGGGCCTGATAAAAAGATTCTAAGGCATGGACCTGAGGAGGAGCATCTTTCGAAACTGCTGAAGAGGAAGAAGGTGTAAAAGGCTTGAAAAAACAGTTCCATCCAAAGATGAGCATAATTCTGAACTTCTCACTGTAGAAATAGGCGAAGCAAGTGGCGGCCACACTTAAACTGAAACAATACGTTGCGAAAAGAGGAAAAGCATCCTTGTAAGAGAGTAATAATACTGGCTCCATCTTGAAAAAAAAAATAACAATGGGAGAAATAAACCGAAGTATGTTGAATACCAGTGGATATTGAAAAAAAAAGGGGCAACTTTTGATAAAATACAGTTATGAAACAAGACAGAAAAGAAAGGAAATAGAAAAGGGGGAAACAGTTACAATTTATATTGTTGATACATTCAGACTATTATTTAATTGTCGTCATGAGTGAGTTGGCGTAGGAAATGGAAGATCATCTCTGTTTCAACTTGGTGTCCTGCCCCCACATGGCCATTCTGAGCTTTATTTCCCCCCCTTTGTACGTAATGTAATTTTAACGCGACAGATTTAAATTTATCCCAATTTGACATACCCCGAAAGAAAGGTTCAAGTATTCAAACAGAAAATTATTATATTTGTTGGAACTTCGGCAGTTATTATACATTGGGATATAATTGACATTGCCATGTGATTCTAAATGTAGTTATTTTTTTTGTTGAAAACAGCCCCAGAAGGACCACACGTAGATCAAATGCATCGGTTGCCTGTTCGAGGTACAGAAAAGGGGAGGAGAGAGAACGAGAGAACGAGAGAACGAGAGATCTAGAACTCTTGGTGTCTTGACCTGTCGACCATGGTTTTTTTTTAAAACTGTGTGTGTGTTCTTGTTATTGATTACTTCCATAGTTGAATTCCATCTGAAACACCAGTTAAATCCGTGTTGAACACTAGAAGTCCACTCTACCGGTTGGTTCATGATGGTACACATAAGAAGCTGCCCAGCGCTCTCAGCGCTCACACACACACACGCACACCAGCCACCAGTCAGATCTGAGAAGCGCAAGAGGAACGTGGGCGGGTTTTTGTATGGAAGAGGGAAAATGCGTGCGAGGGCACCCACGTGAAGAAGCACGGACCAGACCATTCAACTGTCTTTCCGATGACATATATACTTCCACCTCATCAGTGGAGACACGTTTCTGGTTTCCAATAAACTTAAGGTTAAATTGTGAAGACGAATTGACAATGGGAAAGTAGTTATTCCCTTGGTGTGATGAGGACCGAATATATAAATAAATAAGACTCTCTCACTCTGTTGACCGACAGCGGCCTGGCGACTGGCGACTGGCAAAACAAAAAAAAAATCAAAACTTCAATTACGTAAATGCTGACATTCATCCCTGCCTTATCGGCCACCGGAAGAATCCTCGCTAGCGCTTTCTTATCTCTTATCAGTTAGCGTCGCAGAACAACTCCCGCATAATAATGCCCAGAACAGCGATTTTTCACCGTTTTCACGATCTCTCACCTAATGTCATATAAATGAATAGAGTGTAGTTTCGAGTCTCTTTCTTGCTTTCTTTCTCTATTAGAAGAAAGAAAGGTAGTCAAATCTAGAAAGAATCAACAAAAGATTGAAGAGAATTATTCTCAGTTATATACAATGTCTTCTCAAACCCCAATTAAAACTACTTATGGTTTACCAAAACCAATTTCTGCATACTTACCATCAGATGAAAATTCTCCACTATACGCCAACAGAAAATTATATGATGGCATAGCAGCCACGGCAGAAACTGGTGAAAGAGAAAAAATTGAAGACATAATCATCCCAATCAGATCAGGAAAAGCGTGGAAAGTTCCAAAAGGTCACGTTTGTAGAATTGTTGCTGTTGAAGGTGCTCAAGTTGGTGATTTAAATATCTGGAGTGCTCACAACCCAAGAGAAAGATTCTGGGCTTCGAGAACTAAACAGTTACATTCCGCTCACGTTTCGGTTTATGACAGATTATGGTCTAACTTGCCTTTCTTAAGACCTTTAGTTACAATCACTGGTGACTCTTTGAAAGATAGAGGCCAAGATGAATGGGGTGGAAGATTACACGATTTACTAGGTACTAGATGTGATCCATACGTTGACAAGTTATTATCAGGCCAAGACAATGATTTCCATTGTCACTCAAATTTAGTTAGAGCTATACTACCTTACGGTTTAAACGAATTTGATGTTCACGACGTTTTAAACGTTTTCCAATTGACAGGTTTAAACGAGCATGACCAATACTTCATGGAAACCTGTCCTGCAAAAAAAGGTGACTACTTTGAATTTTTTGCTGAAACCGATTTATTGTGTGCTTTATCCACTTGCCCAGGTGGTGATTTGAGTTCATGGGGTTGGTCTGATAATGACGCTGATATGGTCAGTTGTTGTAGACCATTAGGAGTGGAAGTCTACAAGATCACCAATGATAAGGTTCTTGAAAACTGGAGTGAATCTCAACCTGTTAAATACAAAGGATTACACGGTATTCAACTACCAGTCTTCAAGAAAGAAGAATAAGTGTAGCACTCAATACATAGGTACCTAGTTAAGTAATTAAGTAATTTTTTCATGTAAAATCCATCTGCATTTATTAATGACTCATGTATATATCTGAGGCACGCACTGCCCGGTCCAATCGTCAGATCCAAGATTGGAGTGTTGAGATAAGAGATTTCGCTACGTAAAAAGCAGCGCTGGGTAAGGGTAACTTTTTGAGTAATTATGTAAGCTGTTACTACTGTTTATCAGTTTGCTTAATAATCAGTGTGCTTAATATTACTTAATAATTACATAACCAACTAAAATTGACCGTTTCATGTTACGCAGCCCGGAACATATCTAAACCGACATTTCGAGTAAAAATACTAGTGTTGGGGCAAAAATGATTTTTTTTAATTTTGTCGCGCCAAAATGTGAAATTTCAATTTTCATTTCCGCCCCAACACTAAAAAAATACCCATTTTTAGCCAGCTCTGGTAAAAAGTAACTACTTGATCAACAAGTATTTATTCAGGAACAGCTTTTGCTTTACAACTGATAGTTATACAGGAACACACCTTGATTCGATTCGACCTAAGTACTAGTTAACAATGGCATCAAGAGACTTATCAGATTTGCAAAACTACTATAGAGTTAGAAACGAGTTGGGTTTATACCCGAACTTGCAAGTGTCGGCTGAGTTCTCAAAGCCTATAACACGTAAGATTTTATTCAATGTACTACGTCAGCTAGTTAAAAATTTCCCACAGTTGTCTACTCAAGTTTATTCCAAATCCGCCAATAGTAATGAGTATGTGACTAGATTCATCAATGAGTATTACCTAAATGATGTGGTTGAACAGATTGATAATGATGATTTAAAATTAGACGATTTGTTAAGTAAAGTAAGTGCTGACAGATTCTCGCTAGGTATAAATAAACCAACTTGGAAAGTCATTCTTTTCAACGGAAACAGACTGATCTTAGTCTGTGACCATCTTGGATTTGATGGTCTTTCAGCGTTTAACTTCCATGTTGAGTTTAAGAGGATCTGGAATGATTTGATCTCTAAACAAATATTTTCCCATGATGAAAATGATAATGATGGAAACCCTCTACTGTTTCAAGTTTCCATTGACCTACCGGGAGATCAAATCGATTATTTACCTCCTAAGGGATCAGACATCATTGATTATTCACCTTCCTGGACATTTCTCATTACCTATTTGTTTAAAGAGTTTGCCCCTTATTCAATCCAAAGATTATTGTCTCCTGTTTTTCCAAAGAAGAACTTGGAAGCTGATTTGTCCTCACTATCAATATATCAAAGAAGTGATATCCCTGCTATTACCTATAAATATGACGATTTTGTCGAAGTTATCAACATTCCGAATGATAAAGTGACAAAATTGCTAAATATAGCAAGATCGAATTCTATCAAATTAACAGCTTTGATTTATATGATTTTACAACGAAGTATAAAATCAATAATTAAGGACAATGCAACAGCCACAAGCATACCAATTAATATTAGAAAATTGATAGACTTAGAAGCTGCTCAGAAACTATGTCCATCATTCAGTGACAAGTTTGGATTATACATGGCTGGAATTAAGTTAGTTTTACCACCATTACCTGTAGAAGCAGAAAAAACTGGCATTGACTGGGAATATGCTAGATTAATTCAAGAAAGAATAGTTGAAGATTCGTTAGATTGTCACAAGAACATAGGGGTATTTAAATATGCAGACAGCAATGGATTACTGTCAGGCTTACCTACAAAGCCAAGAAGTCAAACATTAGAGATCTCCAATCTAGGCTCAATTAAAAACAATTCCAAAGAAGAGATCAAGATTGTCGATTTGGTATTTAATCAGTGCCTTGGGGTGTCCAACGGTTATTTTGTATGTAACGTTGCTGGTTCAGACATCGGTGGAGTTAATTTGACTTTAAATGGTTTAACAGATATGAAGAATGAGTTTGACGTTTTTCGTACTGGTGTTAAGTATTGGATTGATTACGTTCTTGAAAACTATTGATTTTGACACTTCAATCACTTACTGACCATGCCTTCGATACGTTTTTGTAGCTTTCAGTAATTCTCAGTAGCTTTCCATATTTCTTAATTCCATTTAATATTTAATAATTCAAACCATTTTTATATTTTTTTTTTAACACATATAAGTATATATAAGCATATATATAAGCATATATAGATCCTTCAAGAAAATCAGAAATCTCCAGTATTCTCAGCAGAACAATATGAGAAATTGCAGGTATGCGAGTTTCGAAAAAAGTGGAGTAATTCAATTCTTAATATCATTATGGCCATTGATGATCTATTTGTGCTTATTTATTCTTTACAGGAACATTTCTTGTTATACATACCCCAATCCTGATTATCTGATCAACAATGAGTTTGACAAGACTTGGAATAAGGCAATTTAAGTCATCCAGCCCATTTTTGAACTCCTTTACTAGACTTGCATATCCTTCAAGTAAATTACTATCCCGATTCCCCCAATCAATAAGTGCAATAAATTCAACAAATGCTTCATTTTCTACCGTTTCTAAGAATGTTTATACGATAGCTTCAATCTCCAAAAGACCAGCACTTCAACAATTACAACAGCAGCAGCAAATAAAATGGTCACTTCCGCTGCATGGATCAAGAAATGCAGCATTTTGGAAAGTTGGGACAAATTTAAGTTTATTGAAAAAAATATTAAATGAATCAGGTACTAGCCAATTACGTTACAAAATAGTCCTAATCATTGGGATTTTCATCGGTTTAAATTTCATATTTAATGTTATGATGATAGTATTGACGAATCTTTATTTGGGCAACTTACAAAACTTGTCATCTAATTTCGGGATGTGGATAAATACAGAATTTAAATCTGGGTTAGTTAATGAGTTGATTAAGTACGATTATAAAGCCGCTAACAAGAACTACTTCAATTGCATAGAGAGTCTAGCGAAAGAAGGAAAGCTGGAGTATGAAGAGTCCGATAGCGTTGAGGATTTGATATTATCAAATTACGAATTAGAGAATTTGTATTTAGAAAAGAAAAACGATATTCAATTCATATCCAGCTACTGTGACTTGTTGATTAGATATGCCAGTACTTTAATTGAAAATAAGAACAAGGGGAAACAGGAAGGTGAAGAAGTGGAGCACATCTTGAACACAGTTTTCGAAATTGTAAAATGTTTTGAGAATTTAACCAATCATGCAAAGCCGATTGGCTCATACATACTAAAGAATAAAGCTTTGAGAATATTAGCAGATTTTTCCAAGAATAGAAAAGATGATTTCGCTATAACTGAGAAATTGTTATTAGATGCGATACATTTAGTAGAATCTAATGAGTTCAAAGAGGTTCTTAGCAACAGCGAGGATGAAATTACTATTATTAAAAAAGGAGAGTTGTCAAGCAAATTGTTAACTGATTCAATACTGGAACTATGTTTATTATACTCTTCCACAAAAGAGTCGAAATATATGGATAAGTCTTTAGGTCTGCTATTATCAAACCTTCGATCATTAGAGTATGAGTTGAAATTGATTGATAACGATGCAAACGCCAAAACGTACCTGAAACCAGACAATGAAGTCATAACTGACGAAGTCAAATTTAGTAAAGAGAGATTGAACGAGTTGAAGTTTGAATTAATTCCATTAGTTAAATTACAAGTAAGTGAGATACTATGGTTTAAGAAATCGTACCATAAAGCTATCGATTTCGCCAAAGACTCCGCATATACTTCCAATTTCAACTCAGCTCACAACTACAACGCTGCAAAGATTGCCAAGATTGGATATCGTAATCTAAGTACGATGTTTTCCAAGATAGGGGATGAAGATAGTGGTAAATTGTGCCTCCTGAAAAGCGAAGAGATTGAGATTCCGATTGAAGCGTTCCATAAGCAGCAGGGAACTGTGAGAACTGCGGTGTTGACACACTATTTTGGACAATGGGGGAGAGTGTTGTTCCCTTAGTAGCAGTCCAGAGGATAATCGCATCGAGTAAATTGACAGTAAACTGACAGTAAACTGTATAGATGTATAGATCATGTATATAGCCACAGCACTTATCTTATAGCAACCACCTGTGAATTTCATAATCCTTCAGTAGCACCGCCTTAAATATACAATCTTCCAGATCTCTTCAAACGGCTCAACGTCTCCTTCCACAAAGAGAAAAGTGACAAAAAAACGAGCAAATTATCCTTTAATTTTGGACCCTCCTCCATTCCATTGCCTGTTGACGGTTTTGTCAGCAGAGATTACTGAATATCAGGGAGCGATGATTGGCACAAAGCAGAAAATTCTGAAATATAGATAAAGTTACATATTATGCTCAACTTGTTTTAAAGCTTGAAAGCCTAAATAGGTCAAGTATTTTGTCCAATCAGGCAAACGAGCAAATTTATTCCCTTGTCAGTGATATATATTCCTCTCATTTATTAACTCATTTAGTTGTACACTAGACTGCCCATATATAAGTTCAGAAATTGCTATATAAGGGAACACTTTCCCTCTAGTGATAAATAATCTTACCGTTCAAACAAATCGATACGATACATCAACTATTCTGAATATCATCCATCAATACACACAACTCATAATGGTATTCGGCAATATATTTGAAAAAAGAGATCTCACGGTCTACGGTGACATACAATGTATAGCTGATATGGGCACTCCGGAATACATGGCTTTGAGAAAAGCTTCTCAAACTGCCCATTCTTGGGCTTCTTTTGGTAACTATGGTGTTTATATGATTTATTTCTTCGCTGTCATCATTTTCTTAGCAAGTCTCAAGAAATACTATTTTGCCAACTATGACATTGACCGAGGTACCACACAAAGAAGTCCAACATTAATGGAGAAACTAACAGCCTTAAATAGATATATCTCATATAGAAAGCTATCTCATTCAATTTGTGCTCCCTTAGGGTTACCAACCTCTGTTGGCTCCCTATTGGTGATAGCGGCAGTGATCATCTATTCAGTTACTTACTGTTTTGGTCCTCATCCTTGGTATCGTGCCTGTGCTGGTTTTGGTACAAGTCCTATAGCTGTTCGTGCGGGTTGTATTGCAATGGCTTTCATTCCCTTTATTTTTATAATGTCGGGTAAGACTAACATTATCAGTTTCTTGACGGGGATAAGTTATGAGAAATTGAACATATATCATCAGTTGGCTTCTATCTTGTGTGTTGTCTTTTCTTGGGCACACACTATCCCTTTCTATATCCAAGCTTCTAAAGAAGGAGGCATTGCTAGAGTCCATGAAAAATATTCAAGTGATGCATTGTGGGTGAATGGTATGCCTCCTTTAATTTTCTTGACTCTTCTATGGTTAGGTTCATTATTCACAGTTAGAAAATATTTCTATGAGTTGTTTGTCCAATTACATTGGATACTGGCGGTTGGTTTCTATATCAGTTTATTTTATCATGTTTATCCATTGTTGAATACTCACAAATACTTAATTGCCACCATTGTCTTGTGGTTTGTTCAATTGTTTTACAGAGTGTTTGTCAAAGGTTACTTCAGGCCAGGCAAGAAGTTTATGTCCTCGCAGTTTGCAGTGGCTACAAAACTCACAACAACGCCGAAGAGTAAAAGTTTACAAGTGATTATTCAAAACGATTTCAAAATGAGATGGCTGCCAGGTCAACATGTTTACATCAGAACTCTGGATAAGAAGATCATTGAAAACCATCCGTTCTCTGTCATTCCTAGCTTCCATGAAAGTTCTAAAAATGACATGAAATTAATTATCAGAGTATTTAACGGAATGACTAAATCGTTATTCGATTCCATCCCTGATGGTTCTTCTAAATCATTCAAAGTGTTAGTTGATGGTCCTTACGGTTCCATAGACAGAGATGTTAGAAAATTCGATAACTTGTACTTATTCTCTTCTGGTTCCGGTATAACAAGTACTATTCCTTTTGTTACACACCATTCTAGGTTGATCAAAGATTCAAATTTCGACATAGGCAAGGTGAAACTATACTGGGTCATCGTTTCTAAAGAAGATCTGTATTGGATTAGAGAGGAATTAGAGTTCATCAATGATGAGTACAGTGACTTGCTAGATAATGGATCCATTGAAATCAATATCTACTGTGCCCAAGGTGATGTGGATAGTAGTGGTAGTAGCGAGAAAGTTGAATTCTCCGAAAGTGATTCAAATACAGGCTCATCGAAGAAAGACCCAATTAATACTGTTACTGACAAAGATATACCAGACTTGGAATTCACCAAAAGAATATCGATTAATTACTTCAAGCCTGATTTTGTGAAAATTATTCAACAGCTACCGTTGTCGAAGAAGAATTGTTTCGTCTCATCAGGTTCAGAGAAATTGAAACAACAAGTGGGAAATTCTGTTGCCAGTTTACAAAGTAAAGTTTTTGCAAACAGTAACGACGCCGTTAGAGAAGTTTATCTACATACGGAGAATTTCGGTTGGTGAGGATATCTATATTTTATTTTTAGTTTTGATGTTTATAACGAATTGGCTTGTTTCATATATAGTTCTATAGAATAATAGTATTTTGTACTAAACGAATGAGTAGATATGTGTTATATTATGAATGAGACAGAGAGAGCCGCGGCTTATGCGTGCATGCGCACCAGAGTTCAAATTTCCAGATTTCTTTTGTAAGGAGTTTAAATCGGAGGTTTTGAATAAATGATTGTTCGAAAGATAGGCCCATGTTGTTTTCTTTTATGGTAGGCACCCAAGGACCCACATCTCGTTTATTACTTTGAAAGAATCCAATTCTCTATATTAAGATGGATAGTAACCTTAATAGACACTCATCGATTTCAATTCCATTCTCTGAGACAGATCTAAGCTTGAAGCAGTTAATAAATATAAGTCTTCGAAAGAGCTTCCATCCTTTGACATTCAATAAACTATTCAAAGAATTCAGACACAAACTACTACTATTATCTTCTTCTTCATCGATAGATTTGTTTGAATTGTTTGACAATTGTTCGAATTCTCCATTACAATTGAAGTATATATATGAAGTATTAATCAAGAATGATTTGAACAATAGTTTCGAGGATTTGATTAGTTTGTTTTCCAATGATTTATTTAAATTGAACAAAAACGATCAAGTTATAATACTAATCTACTTCAATCAATTGAACGAAGAATTTTTCCCATGGAGTAAGTTATGTGAGAACTCAAAGTTCATTGAAAGTCTAGTGAGCTATTTATCCAAAATTATCTCCAATAATATTCCTGACCCAGAGAACGATTCAAAATTAATTCTAATGATATCAAAATTTATTGTTAACCTATTGCAAAATTCAAATACTACCGCCACTACTACTACTACTACTACTACTAGTAGCAATGTTGATTTTATTGAGTTTGTCAAAAAGAACTTCTTACACTACTTGAAAACCAATGGACTAGATTCATCCTATGAGTACTTGAGAACTTTTTACTCAAAGTACAACTACTCATCAATCAGATCAAATGATCTGTTAATCAGTAACAATCTCAGTATTAATGAAAGCAGTATTAAAGATCAAAGAAGTAATATCAAATTACTAAAATTGAAGAAAATTATATGGTTATCCCAACAGGTAAGCCTGGAGTTTACTATTATTAACGAATCGTTCATCAAGTCATTTAAAAATTTATTGAATTTGTCAAATGTTGCCACTTCTGATACAAATACATCTATTGCTTATGAATTGGTAACTTCGGTATTTGATTGCTTATTATTGAGTACTTCAAAAACTAAACATATTTGGATTCACTTCATACTATTCAAATTGCCCAAGTTATTGAAGTTTTTGAAAATCAATCAGTTGAAATTAAGCAATACTTTGAACACATCTTTCGAGTATATTGGATTTAAAGAAAACAGAGAAATATTGGTAAATTTCTTGAAAACTTTGGTTGATTTAGATTTGATCAAATTTTCAGATTTTAGTAAACTTCAAATTGAATTACCAGAAGAGCAACAAGTTATTACAGATTTGGAATCTAATGAGTTAATAAGTATTTTTAATTCAAAATTCCATGAGATTAATCCTGAGTTTGTTTCTATTGAAGAATCCGAGGTCTCTCAATTTATTAACAAGGTCAATGAATCAGCCAAGTCTAAAGAGCAATTCACTGAATTATTCAATAATTCACTTCTAAGATTGATCAAAGAGAATGATAGTTTAAGACTAAGAAGACTATTTATCTCATTGACCTTGAATGAACAAGTACTGGAGTACGTTATACTTAATGAGTCTCCATATAGATTTATTCAACCATTGATAGATTACCTTAATAGATACATAGACCAAACTCCAGAGAAAGATAATGGAAACAAACAACGAATCCAAGATGAAAATCAAGGCATTATGATGAATTTAGGGAACAGTGATGATGAAGTGGATGGATCTGAGTCCACTAACGTGCAAGATTTCTATACTGATTTCGGGTCAATGTTGACTATTTTAGAATACATTATCTTCAAATTCAATCTAAATTTATCTCATTTACGGACATTACCTCCACGTACTACGGATTTCAGCTCTTTACAAATTATCAATAACTGGGACCCCATCAAAGATACCAACTATCTCGAAACAATTCAAGACGAGAATTCTCAATTATCGAACACCACAAGTGAATGGATTATGTCATTATTTGATAGCTCTAACACTGATGGTTTATCAGATGATTTAATAAAGAGATGTTCTATGAAAGATTATTACCACATTTTGCCTAGCATTTTGAAAGACGCAATCAACGCATATCAGATTGGTTATATTGATGAAGACTCTTTAATTGGTGGATTAGAATACTTGCATCAACCATTTTTGATTTCTAACTTGATTAATATTTTCAAAAGCTTGATCAATTACTTGTGGTCAAATAATTCAGACAAGGATGTTACTACAGCCATTAAAGTTTTTGATAAATTATGTTTTGCTGAATTGTCAGGCGAAGTTAAGATCATGCACACTGTAATAATGGAAATAATGAATCACGAGCTGATTGCAACTTTTAGTAGGTTTAAACATATTCCTCAAACGATAGAGTTTTTATCTAAATTATCAGCTGCTTCCAACACTACAACAACCAGTACTACAGCAAGTAATTTGAAGAACTTGATAGAATACATAATAGATCCGACATTTGTTACTAATTTTGAGCTAGTTTCTGCATATCAATTAGTTGATAATTACACTAATCAAATTGATTGGTTTTATAATCAATTGATATCACTGTTACAAGAGAATGAATCGGAAAAATTGAGACAGCCTTCCTCATCGAATAGAACAGCGCAGGTTTATGAATTGATTGAGAGTCTGGATTATGAATTGATTTCTTTGCTAATAATCAATTATTCCTCTTTCAAGACGGGGAGTAATTTGAAATACTGGATACCTATCCTAAATTCCACCAATGCCGATCAAAAGAATTTAGGAATTATATATAACAGGGAAAGTGCTAGGTTATTAACGTTTGAAAACAGTCTTAAGAATCAAGACATAAAGAGAGATGACAATGATAATGAATTTACTTCCAATACTATTGTGAAAGAAGAAAACAGGTTTGGTGGTGATTTAGCATTCGACTCTAAATTCTTTGGATTCATGGAAGAACCAAAAGACAAAGAGTCGAAAGCTAAATCGGATATCAATGGCGATGATAAGATGGATGTTGATATCAAAGATGAAGAAAACGAGCCTGATGAGCAGCAAAAGCAAAAGAATGAACAACAAGTTTCAGATTTGTATATCTCAAATTTGGTCGTGTTGATCAAGTTTAATGATAACAGAGACGTTCTGAACAATTTGATATTTAGACTTGAAAATAACCTTTTCAGTCTATGAGAATATGACAGATTATGTAGTTTTCTAAATATACATATATATATAAATATAAATAAGTGCATCCCAACGACAAAACATGATTTAAAAGAAGAGAGTATTAAAAATATGAGCCGTTTATCGCTTCCGCATTTGGAAGTTGTCTTGAAAAAGTTGGAGAGTTGAGATCAAATGCAATCAGACGGTTCTCTTTCTTATCAGTTTATCGTAATATACACTTCATTTGCTACGATCCGGTAAGCATTTACATTCAACTGAGAAAACTTTCAATTTAACTCACTGTGATTCTGATTCAATATTAAAATGTCCTTTTCCAAGATTCCAGTGATATCGTTTCCTGAAGACCTTTCAAGCACCACCTCATACTCAAGCGCAAATAAGCAACACAAGACTCTCAGGTACTTGATCAAACTACTCTATTCCTCCGGGTATATATTAGCAGGGATTTACTTGATAGCCATAGCTGGCCTAAAGCCGTTACTTAGATTGAATTATGAGAGGAGAATATCATTTCTAAACCATGTCTATGGGAAACTTAATCGCGTGTATAATCAATTAACAAAGAAAGTTAAGTTTGTTCCATCTGTTCGGATTAATTATAATGGTATTATCTATAAGGACGCAGTGTGCTCTACCGAAGATACTTTTAATGATGAAGAACAAATCGCTTCTGGGAAAGAACAAATTTCGAAAGTTAGATACAGTGCAGCTTTGAGTAAAGAGAATAATGTTAAAGGGGTGAGATTTTTGGACGATAATGACAGTGATGTCAATAGAGCTGTGAAAAGTTGGAATTATAATGACCAGAATTTGCGTGTTACTGACAAGCTAAGCGATAATTTGAGCGACTTGAGAGACACATTGAACCGATTACAAGTTTCAAGTTATAAGAATAGAACAAATTATACATCCTCATTTGGCGGAAGATTGAGTTCTGACGAGGTCAGTGAGATGCAGCCATTGATGTTTCAACTTAAGCAGTTTAAAAATTATTTGCAGATGGTTACATCAGATCATCCAAGAGAGTACTTATTCAAGAGAAGGGTGAATTACTTTAAGAGCTCTGGCACAAAGCAGAATAATCTGAATTTACTTGACGATTTGAATGATGAGATCAATGACTTGAGAAAAGTAATGAAGAATGAGAAACGTTAGTCATATTCATGTATTTTTAAAAGAAGTTTCTATATACAGGTTCAAAAATAATTAAAATAAATAAGTAGTTTGACATTAGTTAAAAAGGTCAAAGGTGGTGGGTGCACTAGCACTAGCACTAGCATTATTCAGCAGAAATCTTTTTAATCATTGAGGACAAATCCATTGCATTTAGCTTTTCTTTTGCTATTCTAGCTTCGTTCATCTTGGCAAAGTTATTCTCTAATCCAGTAAAGCCATGTAATTTACAATACTCGGTCACTTCACGTTTAAAGAAATAAGGTAACTCCATCTTCAACTGTTCCTCTTTTTTAGCAAAAAACTCCTTGAGTTTCATATCAATCATTGCAATTTCAAATAGTTCTTTTCCTTTTTGTTCCCATTTAGCTTCCTTCTTTTTCAACTCCTCAGGAGTTGGTTCCCATTTGGATTTCAATATCTTAGCTATTGCAACTTGAGATACTTTGAAAAATTCAGCTAATCGCTCGCTCGTTAACTCTGTAGGATATTTGGAATGCAAAACTCTTATTCCTTCTATCGTTGCCCTACTTAATTTCTTAGTCTTTGATAAATCCATTTTCAACTCTTTTTCTTTTAAAGCATATTTTTGTCTCATATATAAAGGTAGAGATTTATTCTTTCGCCAATCTTCCGGTGGAGGGGTAACCTTCTTTGTAAAACGTTTCTGTTCAAGTTGTTGTTTTTCCAAAACTTTGGAATTTTTAGATAAATAATCATTCCAGTCTCTTTTGTTGTACACTTTACCTCTGAACCCTCCTGGCAGTTTATCTAGATCTGGCAAACTCCATCTGTTGGGTCTCCTCTGCTTGTTGTCCTGCAAAATCCTTATCGAGGAAGAGAAAAAACGACCTTTTGCGGTTCCCAATCTGGCCCCAATATACGACACTAACATGCTGCTATATTATCAATCCTGGCTATCCAACAGCCATCTAGATATTGTTGTATACCGTGCTACGACAAACTCAGAAATCACATAAATCAAATCAAATCAAATCAAATCAAATAAGCCAAAACAGTTAATAAAATTAATTTTCAGCTGCAGAAACTCCGGTGCAGAGATGTATGAGTGACAGATTTTCCGGAGATGACACAGAAACCAAAATTGGCAGCGTATTTTCCCCAAACGGAAACAAAAAAACACAAAACATCAAATTGCGAAGATGAGATGAGTTTTATTTCTGTGTTTAGATGATCTGTTGTGTGAATGAGTGAATGAATGTGTGAATGAATCTACGTGTGTTCCTACAATTCAGTATATACGTATATGTTTGTATATACATGTATATAGACATATATATATGTACAGATAAATGGACATAATATAAACCTAGCTTTGTTTACCGTCTCTGGATACTGTCTCCCTTTTTGTGCAATCGCCTATTCCCACTTGCGCAACCCCAACCGCACGCTACAAAGTTAGTTGAGAAACAACAGTACAGTACATTAATAGAATAACAATAATAATAACAAAGACAAAAGACACGATCAGACAGTATACGTGTTGGCAAAATGAACATACTTAAGAAGTTTCTTATAAATAACAACCCACAATCCAGTGATGAATTAATATTGATCCCTTCTGGTCAGTTATACCTAGTTAGGTCGCCATCGTCTCCTAAATCAGAGAATGAGTGCTTGTATAATGACGTATTAGTCTCAATCAAAGAGACAACACAACCTTTTTTTTATCAGTTGGTGGTCAATAAGTTAAATGCAGACGGCCAAACTCTTCTTGATGATGACGATTCAGATAATGAGAACAACGATGAAGATTTGTTTGAGTCTGAATCAAACACTTTGAAATCATTTCTTATAATGGAAGAGCTTAAGTTTTGCCTTTTTCAAAAATATGGCAAACATATAATTACATGGAAAGACGCCGATGGCGATTTGGGTGACATGTTTGAATTAAGAATAGACCCTTCAGTGCCTATCGACACGATTAATCAATTCATGCTAGCCGTTTACAAATGTGAATACGAAAATAAATATAGGAAGTCAAGTGTAAATCTAACACTAGTCGACTTGAAGGAGTTTATCCTTGATAGGGAATCACTGTTTGAAGAGAATAGTTCGTCATTACCTTCTTCATCTGATATCCAACAATATGCTAGCTCTAGAGGTCTGAAAGGTGCTTCTTTTGGTGATTCGGAGTCTGATGATGATGATGAAGATGGCGATGATGAAGATGATGATGACGATGAAGATGACGATGACGACGATGACGACGATGAAGACAACTTTGAAGATGCTAGTGATGGATCATCCAAAGTGGAACAGCAACAGGAACCAAAGGGGAAAGAGCTGGCTAACACTTTGTGTGAATTATACTTATACGATGCCATTGCTCAAAGATTCATGTTACAACTAGAAACCTGTACCACTAAAATTATCGATCTAAGTGATTGGGAATACTGGTTAGGCATCTCTAACTCAGAAAATGATGAGCCTATGCTTGGTTCCTATGTTGACCAAATTGATCCTCGATTTGATTTCCACGAATTAACTCTTGATTTTCAATACATTACCGAAAAAGATTCATTAGTGTGGAGATTGAGGTTTTCTTCAAGAGAATCTTACGAGTTGTTTCAACAAGCAACAATGAAAGCTCTATGGGAACAAAAAAATAAAACAAAATGGTCCAAACTTAGCGATTATGATCAGAATTTCATGATCGAAGCCTTTGATAACTTGAAAATGGAAGATGAAGAAGTTGAAACTGGAGTAAAAAATGAATCCACTGATGATGATCATAAAGAAGAAGAAGAAGATGATTCTGATGATGATGACGATGAATTTATTGAACAAAACGCTTTACGTGGCAAAAAACGAATTGTTGCAGCTGACGATGAAGACGATGAAGACAATGTTGATGAAGATGCTATTAAATCAAGATTTGGATCTTCTGATGTTAACAACGGTCTCAAGATTGGTTTTAAAGACGATCGTACATATATTTCAAGAGGTAATAAATTAGGTATATTTAGAACCAATGATGATAATCAATTTGAGTTTGCAACGGCTATTGAAAATATCTCAAGTTCCAAAGACAAGAAAAAGAAAATCAGTCCGACAAATATGATGCTTCAAAAAGGCGATACTAGGATGATTTTCCAAGACAAAAATGACCTTAATAAACTTTACTCTATGGATCTTGAATACGGCCAAGTTGTTGAAGACTGGACTTTTGAAAAAGACTCTGAAAAACTTCCTGTTGTCAGTTATACTCCAAATAGCAAATTTGCTGAAAGAACTGAAGATCAAACTTTTATTGGTTCGTCCTATCAATCATTGTTTAGAGTTGATCCAAGATTGAAAAATAAACTTGTTGATAGTGATTTTAAACATTATAAGACAAAGACTAATTTCAGTAAAGTGACCACTACTGAAGATGGTTACCTTGCAGCTTCAACTGCCACTGGTGAAATCAAATTGTATGACACGTTGGGTAAGAATGCGAAAACTTTGATTCCTGCATTAGGTGATGAATTTATAGGTTTGACCACGTCAAATGATGGTAGATACATCCTTGCCACTTGTAAGAAATATTTACTTCTTATTGATGTTAAAATTAAGAAAGGTAAGTATAGATACAGTTTGGGCTACGAAAGATCATTTGATAAAGATTCAAAACCATTACCTAAGAGATTATCCTTAAAACCTGAACATTTAGCATATATTAGACAATTGTATGGTAATGACTTGAATTTCACAAACGCAAAATTTAATATCAACTTCAATAATAAATCAAAAAGGCCAACTTCAATTATTACATCTATGGGACCTTTTGCAATTACATGGAATTTAACTAAAGTGCTGAGAAATGAACTTGACACTTATAGTATCAGCAAGTATCATGAGGATATCTTAGTTGGTGATTTCAAATTTAATTCTACTAGTAAGCTGATCTTGGCATCACCTGAAGATGTCAGTATGGTTTCAAGAAAAGCTTTCAAGAAACCTGAGAAGGAATTCAGCGTTGTCAATTCGCCATATTAAAACAACAGCAGGATCAGTACCTACCTCACTTTCTGTCTAAAAGAACTTCTAACCTATTTTGGTTTTTGCTCAATAATCTTTAATTTAATGTTTTCCCTTCTTTCTCCTTGTTTCCATGTTTATGTTTTTTCCTGATAAATCAGACAATTTGTTCTTCATAGTTATTTCTTCGTTTTCTTTTTTTTTTGGTTTTTTCATTGAAGAAACACAATATTGTTCTGTTATTCTATTCTCGTACCCTATTTATGTATAGTTAAATATATTTCCCCTAATTTCTATCTTCTCTTATTCTCTTTATCACTCATACTGGTTATCATCACAGTAATAATAACATAAATAATATAATATTTTCAATGCCTACATACATCAGGTGAAAAACTAAGGTTTTAAAAACGCATGGTTCACATTGAAATATGCAAGCAGGAATACAAAATCAAAGAAAATTCGTCATTTGTCCAGCTCCTCCTCTTTTCCCCCCATGAATCTAGGTGTCGTTACCTCTTCAACCAGAAATTCTTCTTCAGTTCCTCGCTTAACAACTTTCGAAAAGCGTTACTTTTATGTGCTAAAGTGGGTTTAAACTCAAACATCTCCCGTTCAATAGGTTTTTGAAAACTCGGGGGAGGCAAGTTGTTAATGTATGCATGTACCACTCTTACAAAGTGGTTAAATGATTTAGATCGTATGAGCTGAAGCAAAAAAAAAAAAGACACAATTTTTTGTTAGTATTGCTTGTTTTGTAGCAAACTTAAATACTGAAGCTCATTCAGTGTCTAATTTCACAACACTTACCCTTTGATACAACCAATTCTCAATCATACTGTCTGTTAAGTGTACTTATGTTATCTGCGCTACATTAACTCAAAAAATATACAGCTTCAAACACCACCACAGGAATACCCCATACATAACTATGAATCTCTCTCGGTATATTAAGATCTTCTCTTTGCTTTCTAAAGCTTAGAGAAATAAACAGAGGTTATGTAAGGTATTATGTCAGCTGAAGACACAACCAGGGAACTGAGCAGCGCTGTTTTTTGCCGAGAATGTTTGTGAATGTTTGTCTCCCAATGGTAGACAATTGGTTTGGGATGTTGTAGCTCATAATGTGTGACACATCGTGCGAGCCAGAAATGATAATCTCGAGAATCCCTTGGAGCGTTTACCTGAGAAAGAGAATGCAGGAAAAGCAAAAGACAAGCGCCAGCCAAAAGTATGGCTTTTGCAAGATGGATGGAAAACCATTTCCGCAAACAGCACTACGCGAATTCGGTCTTTTGCCTCAGGGCGTCACTCGGTGTTTTCCAGGGTCTTTCGTATATCAGTCATATACCAGTACTACAAATATAGATACTTAAGCACCGTCTCTTCCTTACGATAATTGATTAGCCCTTTCAATATAGACACAGAGTTTTCTACTGAAAAGAAAGCTATCTCAAGGAACGTTAATTATAATAAAAAAAAAAGATGGCTACAAATACGGACCTTTTCGATTACTCACTATCATATCCAAAATTCCTGCTTCTAGGTGACTCTATAACGGAAAGAAGTTATAGTCCACGTCCAATCCAAGATTTTGTCAATAATGGATTCGATAGAGATAACGTATACTCTGGATCAGCCTCCGCTAGAACTGTTCCTTTTGAATTTTCACTTGGTGCTCAGTTACAGCATGATTATGTGCGCCGCTTTGATGTCATTAACAGAGGTTTCTCGGGTTACAATTCCAAATACATGAAAGAAATGATTGACAAGATACTTCAAATCGAGCATGACTACTCATATTCGAAATGTAAATTGGCTACATTGTTCTTAGGTACCAATGATGCTGCCACTGCCCCTCCTGACGGTGTACCATATGATGAGTATATTAACAATATGAAATTCATAATCGATCAAATCTTAAAAAGAGGTATCAAACTGATTTTGATCGGTCCTGCGCATCATGATGATGTCAAATGGGAATCTTTGAACTATAATGATGTGGAAGCTGGAATTTTCAGAACAAACAAGCAAAATAAAGTATATGTAGAAGGTCTGAGAGAACTGGCTAACTCTTATGACCTTCCATTTATTGACCTCTTTGCTGAGTTCGATAAGTATAATGAAATCAACGGATCTGAAGAAGCAACAAAAGATCTATTTGTAGATGGAGTTCATTTCAATGGTGAAGGTTATAAAATATTGTACGAATCGATTAAGAAAACTATCAATAGCGTTTATCCCGAGTTTGCGGTAGAGAATTTGAAGATGAAATTGCCTAGCTGGAATGATTTTGATATTGATCAGGTGAAACAAATTGAAATTTCTTACCCAACTGAAAGCTGATTTTAAATTTTGCTCTTGTCATGATTCAAAATTAAATGGTGATCATTGCTGGTCAGTGTTTCTTTGCGCTCCATACATAGGTAAGTACCTCTAACCCAGTTATTACTCTTATAGATTTATAATAATTTTATAACACAAAATATTGTAGATAAACTCAAAAATATCTTTAGAATGCACAAATTTTTCTTCTTGTGAAGATGATAGAAAGATGCAAATATATTCACTTAGCAGCGGATTGAATAAACTCTCATTAATAATTAATTATGCTTAAATAAAGCAGTGGTCTCCAACAGGGTCTGACCAAACATAGTGACACTTTTAAAGTAAAGCAAATGGAAAACACAGCCTTAGAATGGTTTCTTCACACACATTTCTGGTTGCTTGCACAAAAACGAAGAGGAACAGAAATTAAAAAAAGTGCCTTTTAGAAAATGCAGAACGAAGGAGCTAAAGGATCAAGTTTAACAAATGAAAAAAAAAAAAATTCCAACGTAGGGACGACTTTAAATGAATATTGATAAATAATACAAATCTTGGAGCATGAGATGATAAAACACAGAACAAGGGGGACAAAAGCTTAAAAAAAAAAATACTTCCCTAAGACCTAAAACTTTTGTATTCTTTTTAGAATTTGCTTGAAGGGTAGACTAACACTTTCTAAATCTACGGGGATGGAACTTATAATTAGGATTACACTTTGAATGGATTTCTTTCTCAGTAAAAGACAATGATGCAAAACTGGATTTCACATTCTTGGATTCATTAGACCATAAAATAGCAATAAACTGAATCAAAAAATGATGGTTAAATTTGTGAATCTTAAGTAATGGTTTTAATTCACTTTTAAGTTGGTTGGTCAACTTCTGTTCCAAACTTTCTAAAAATGTCAGCTCTTTGGCACTATCGTAGTTTGAGTGATTCATTTTCAATGATTTGAAAATGTACTCTGTTAGTGAATCAATTAGAGACAAGAATAAGATTGCTTTCACCATTGCGGCTCTATATAACATGAACGAATTTAATGGTCTCTTGATATATGCTTGTTTAGTTGACTTTAATTCATTGGAACTGCTAGGTTGCAGGTTTGGATTAGGATTGGGGTTGGGGTTGGAATTGACGGATGGCCTGTTCCTTTTACATTGTGAACTGTTTCCGTCTTTAAAATATATTGAGAAATCTTTAATTTCTTTAAAATAGGACATTATTGACTTAGAACAAGATCTCGAATCTTCTGAACCGGCATATGTTTTAGCAAGGATGCTTATATCTCCAGTATTAGATTCCCTTAGTATCAAACCTTTGTCAAAGGCATGATCTGGGAAATTATGCTCTGTGATTTTGGCACTTCCTATCACTTTGGCTAAAATTCTAAGCTTGATACTAAAATTCTTCAACTTGAACATATTTAGTACAGTAACAACGTCAGATTGTTTTAATTTTTTATCTTGAACAATATCTATCATCTGTTTTTGTTTAATATTAGAAATGGGTGATAATGGAATCTTGACTGTTGACTTCTGCAAACCGGTATCTAATAATTTTCTTTTTTTGTTGTTACTGTCGCTGATTGCAGTAACCTGTTTTCTTTGCCTTTTTTTAACAAAGTTGCCATCGTTAACTTCTTGTGTTTTTGTATTTTGGTTTGTAAGGTCTTGAATTTGTGACTTCTTTGTTGTTGTTGCTGTTGTTGTTGTTGTTAGTGGTTTCATTGATGACGTTGCTAATGACTCGGTAACATGTTGAACTTTTATTGCCTTTTTCATTGGAGTAGAAGGTAGTGACATTATTGGTACCTCTTCACTTTTTTCGTAAGATGCATTTTCTGATGTTGGGACGTGTTTCGCAGTGGACTGAATTGGATATTGTTTTAATTCCTTGATAATGTTATTAGATTCTTTGGCTTGGTTCCATTCATAATCAAGTTGGAAACAATTCTGATCCATACCGCTATAAGTAGCAATATCAAGAAAATCGTTGAGCTCTTGTTCTTCATCACTTTCTTCTTCTTCTTCTTCTTCTCCTTGTTCTTCTTCGGATTTTAGAGGGTAATCTTCTCCTTCTTCAACGTCATCTTCTAGATTGCAAGGTTCCACATCATCATCTTCTTTCCCAAAATTCAAAATATCATCATCACTGAAATCACTCACATCGCCAACTTCGAAAAACAAATCTTCCTTTTTTGCATCATAAAGGTTCTTACGCTGCTTAAAAGGCGTGGTAGTAGTTAATGTTGGAGAAGATAGCAAATTAGTGCGAGTGATAGAAGTTGTTTCATATAGAGAAGGAAATTCCGTAATAGGACCTGAACTTGGGATGCGGGAGAACATGGAAAGAGAAGCAGAGACAGATGTTGCGCTATTAAAGGAGTTTCCTGACTCTTGTTTGGTTCTTGTAGTAAGAGTACCGTATTGCGACTGCTTGCAAGATCCTGACAAATGAATAGTATCTGTCGCGGTTTCCGTTGTCATTAGCTTTAAAGAGGTTCTATTGTCACTGCTGCTTTTAGGTTGCTCTTGCCTATCTGAAGTTGACTCATTCGTGGGATATAAGCGCCCTGAATTTTTGAGTAACTCTGAAGAAAAATCATGTTTATGGGAAGTTTCTAATGTATCTAACTCAAAGACAGGGAAAACTGTGAAATTCGTAGGAGTATATGTGTCTTCGTCGTAGTTGACCAACCTAACTGTCCTTGGAGTTGTTTGAACTGGCGTTAAAGGTCTTGAAGAGTCAAGCAGTTGACAGATCGAACTCAGATAAATTGGAGGAATGTTAGATTCATGTTGACGATTATGAGCACGGGAATTAGGAACCGAAGCGAGGCGATTCATCTTTGTTTCGGGAACACTCAAAGATGGTAATTGGAAGCACCCTGGCGAAGAAGTCATCGCAGATACCAAATACAAACAAGCAATAACAGCACCGGCAAACCCAAGTAATGTTGATTAAGTTTGCCTGGTTTCTAGGAGTGTAAGGTTAAGATAAGTTAAAAAAATATGAAGTATGAAAGATGAAAGAGTTGCCAGGATTTTTTTGAAAATGGGAGAGCGATTCCAATTGACGAAACGCTCTGTTCCATTTAACTCCATCTATTGTGAATTTCGGGTCCTTTTATAGAAGAAGCCTTGTTTGTGTTTGTATTTATTAAAAAGCTCATAAATGCGGCAGCTTTGGAATGTACACAGAGGATTGAGTATTTATTTACATTTCAATAAGATACATACATGCGCTATATATAGGCTCTACCTTTCATAGCTCCGAATGATGCACCTGCCTGCATGCATGCATGCATAGTCAGGACGCTACAACCGCACTGCCATAGGAGTAGGATCCAATGCAGCACGGAGTTTAGTGTTTTTTTTTCTGGAAAGACAGACTTTAGAAGGATTTCGGCTAATAACCCCGTACCCCGTCCGATCCAGTCTGCAAGATTGAATGTGTTCAAAAGGGGGAGGGGGAAAGGAACTGGTCATCCACTGCTTGAATCGACGTCTCCATTTTTTGTCTTTTTGACTTTGACTTTTATTGGTGAATTGTGGGGTTAATGGTTCGTCGATCACCAATAAGCAAGCAAAATGAAAAGACAATACTTGAAGGTTTCGTTTGTTCCCAAGGGATGTCTAGTGTTTATACCTACAAGATAGAAAGATAGACACACCTGGTAGTTAAAAAAAGCTAATCGAAGGGGATATTCACATGCTCATAAGATTATCTCAGATAGTTAGACGGCATACATTTTTTATTATTGATGTTTACAGATCTTTCCCATCTTCTCTGCTTATCCCAGATAATCAACAATGATTATTTAATCCACTGAGAATAAAGAGTGTTGCAGTCTAGAGGTTTCCTTCATAGAAATAGAAAGAATTGATGCAAAGTAATTGTACACAGTTTCGGTAGTAAATTAGATGCATCTGCATAAGATATGACTTAGTGCATAAACCCTTTACTAATGCAAGTGATGATGTTCACCTAACGCTGGAGAAATAAAATTTTAAAAAAAAGACGACTTGCAGAACAAGATCGGTTTCTGCGCAAATCATTGTCAAAGTCCCGATACCCATCACAGTACACACAGGTGAAGCCAAAACTCCACAGTTCCTTGTTAATGTAAAGCTGTATTCTATGGTCTTCTATATGAAAATCCCGCAAATTCGGCGATTAAACTAGATTGAATTGTGTACTTTATTTTAATTTTAGCCTCCCAGCCCCAGACCCAGCCCCGCTCCTCGTGTTATTTCAGCGGGAGTGATAGTAATGACCATAGAAAGACTTTTAAGTGGTAAGTAATAAGAAAAAAGTAAACCTGGGGGATTTATCTGAACGTCCGAGGTCTGTAGCTTTTTGATAATGCATGGGTTATAATTGGGCCGGCAAAGGAGACTTTAACAATTTACAATTATTCGATGAATGCAAAAAAAGACTCAGATCTTTTATTCATAGAAATGACTTCCTCGTTTTGTGCTAATTTGAGATTTGCCTTCACTTTAAATATCAGTGTGGTACTGAGCCAGGAGAGCCAAAAAAAATCAAGACCAAAAACAAAGCACAGCAAAATATCTGACTAAAAATACCGGGAAAGTGCTATTGGATGGTTCTATAATAGGTCTTATTGAAACTCCAAATAAATAAAAGAAAACAACGTGTCAAAGATTCAAAGTTTTTGGATCTTGGCAAGAAGTCCACAGCTGTACTTAGGTGCTAATTCTAATAGTGCTTCAAATAGACAGCAAAGACCTCGGAATTGAATTCCATGACACCATATGGAAGTTGAGTAAGTGACAAAAGTACTGTGTTAGATAAGATTAACGGCACAAAAAAAAACACACTTGTTCTTTAATAATTATAGTATCCATTACTCGTATTAGGCGCATCAAAAATATACAAAGAATTCTGATTAATAGATAGTAATATAATATTAAGGTTTTTCCTTTTAGAGGCCTTTCCCACATTGGAATTAAAAACAAAAAAAACCCTAATAATTCAATCAAACCGCTGTGCATGCCTCTCGAATTCAAGATTTGTTCTATCGCAACTTTAATTCAAGCGTACCATAAATTCTACATAAGTGACTTCTTTCTCACTACCAATACTCAAACGGCTTTTTCATTCGTTTGGTACTCTACAAGAGTGGCCAGGGAAAAGGGTTAAGTTGACCATAATTTTAAAACTGTCAACCTGGATTTCTGAGTCAATGTTTAATCACCGAGAATAATTAACCGCATATAGATATGCCTATGTACATGCGACTGAATGACGCACATAAAAAAAGTAGGTTAACCTGTCATTTTATACCTGAACGTTATTTCGCGAATTTTCCAACTGAACATTCTGCGCCGCAATGATATGGTATGCTTCAGACAAGGTTTATTGTTATGAGTATACCTGAATTCCACTAGTCATTCAGAAACATGTCACTAAAAATGTGTGTGGGGGAGGGGAGGGGCCACAAAAGGACAAAAACCCCCATTGGGAGACTAAACTAGCTTAGTTGTCTTTAGTCAAGACTCACCAGATCAATGCTAATGTGGGACGCATCAGTTTGCAACCAAATCATGCTGTCTCGTTCGGAAATAGTAGGCAACCATATAATAGTTTAGAAGAAGCTTTAATTAGATAGTTTGATTAGTGACCAGACACACATATGACAAAAGACAAAAGACAATAGTCTGCTGTTTCCTTTCCTGTGTCGGAAGTATTACGACAAATCAGCTTCTAGGGTGGTAGGCGGGCACTAACTGTATTAAGTGTAAATTAGATTACTGTCTTTGGACATACAAATAATAAGACACAAAAAAAAATGGGCACTCAATCTGTTGGTGCACTAGGAGAGGACAGCGAGAAAAAAAAAGCTGTCAGCCTTTCAAATCCGGATATACCTTGGCGGCATCATCAAAACAACAGATAATAAGTAGACTTAATATTTTCGTATAGTTAACTGTACTGGTGCTGACATTAACGTGTTGCATTTTTTGTGTTTTTTTGCTTATTTGATTATGTTAAATCCATGAGCTTCTTGGGGAGATCTAGGATCAATTTCATAAGCTTACTGGCATGTTGTATCCCGCTGTTAATTCTAAGCGGTGGGTTTTTCTCTACATTTGAATATGAGCCATCCATAGTAAGCATACAAAAAAACTAGACATACCATACTACACAATCCCATAAATGCTTTTGTTTTGTTCAATTCAATTCGTTCCAGATCAACACTCAAATCTTGACCTCAGCATTCCGTTCCCCTGCGATATAATGAAGTAGAACACCTTCTCTGTCGACTATCTACATGCAGATGGGCAACGTACATATAATATGCTCTAACCTGCAAGCACGTTCTGCGGTGAAAGTTTGAATATATATACTTAATGGTTTGTATCTGTGCTGTTCTCTACTTATCCATGGCACGTTACGCTTCTAAAGTTAGCACAGCACATCACAGCACAGTACAGCACATTCCTGTCAATCGTATTTCTGATACGGCCCCACGCGGAAGTGTGTAATTTATGTTTATAAGTGGGCCTTGTCGGGGGTGCAAATCGTAATTGCAGATGAAAATGACCTAGTGCTTTTAACAGTGACAACTGGTCAACTACAAGGGGTGGGAGACTGAGACTGAGTCTATTCAACCGCCGGAGTATATACCAGCAGAAGCAAGCCGCGTTTAGACACACCAAGAAAATTGAAAAAGTGGGAGACTGAATCTCCGAGTTGCCTATGGTAATATCTAAATTACACGTATATTCCACATATACAAACAGATCAAAAAACCAAGCGACTCCTCAGGATGAAAAGTAGACGTCTGGGAATTTGTAGTTTACATATGCGAGTGGTGGTGGTCATTGCTTAGCGGTTGACTGTAAGAGATACTTCTTATCAGTCAAGGGTAATATATAAAATAAATGTGTCAAACGCGGCCTCCTCAGTCATGTCACATAACAAACAGTACAAAACAGGTCCTAATTATTTATTTACTCTACTGTCTTCCATTATATCTGCCATTCAAATGGTTCAGTAGGCCACTAAAAACGTGGCTGGGTTTATTTTGTGTGGCTGAAACGGACGAACTGTTTTCGTGGCGGTGCGTGTTAGTTTTGGCATAACAGACACGCACACAGACTCATTTTCCCTGACGCCTGTGCATCCCTCATCCAATGAAAAAATTCCTATGCTCCACAGTGAGAGAGAGCGCCAAAGAGTGCCAATCTCATTCTCATTCTCAATTCGAGAGTACTGCGAAACAAGATACAACATATAGAGTGCTTACTTGAATTGAATACAAACAGCCTGCTCCTATCGTTATTATAATAACAGTCTTTTTAAACGAGTATTCCCTACAGCAATTAAAAATGTCATTTGTTCTAAGAAGAAACTTATCAACTCTTATCCCACCAAAGGTTGCTTCGGCTCAAGTATGTACATACCTATCACAATGGTTGGTTGTTTAAAATGAATGAAATGATGATTTCGATATTTGTACACTTGTCAGTTAGATATATACTATTGCAGAATATACGAGATTAACCCTCTACCAATTGGCATGCTTAAATCATTATTGAATCAATTCAGCTCAGGAGGGTTAACATATTATTCATGTGTTTCAAGGTCATCAATATGGACTTAGTGGAGATTGAAAATGTATGTTATCATGTACTAATATCTTACATTTCTATCGACAGTAACTTTCCAATTGAGCCGATAACATTACAAATCGGACACAATAAAATTTAAATGAAAGCAGAAGGCCCTTTTTTTTATTTTCAATAACCTTATTCAATTCTCTACAAATTGTGCAACCTGTTATTACATACTCGTGTATAAATATATTGAAATCATTTGTTTTCCAGATCCACATCCCAAATGTCTTTACAAGATCAACAACAGCAACTTATATACTAACATGCATTGTGTTTGTTTTCAAAACACCTGTTTATTTTTTTGCAGAACTTAGGTTCTAATCCAGCCGCTAAGAGAATGCAACATATTGTTTCATTCTACTCGAAGCTTCCAAGAGGTAACGTTACTTTGGAAAAAGCTAAGACCCCATTCGGTAAATACAGACAAAAGTACTTTGATACTGGTTCTGGTGTTCCATTACTACACGCATCATTATTCTTCTTAGGTTTAGGTTATGGTTTAGAATACTACTTCCACTTATCTCATCACAAAGAACATTAAATGGATTAGAAGAATACACAATTTCGAATAACTTCTAGAGTACTTTCACTTATTTGAGGGGTTCATTTTATGAGTGCTGATTTATTCTATTTCGGTATCTGAAAGTTGAGCAGCGTAGCATATCTAGATTATAATATTATGCTGTGACATTCTTTTTTGACATTTTTTTGTTTTTGTTTCATTATAAAATATATCAGTCTTTTTGAACTATTTTTTCTTTGGTCTATAAATCTATAAGACTAGAATTAAAAGGTCGAAGATAGTTTCTCGGTCCTTCATTCCAATTTCACGAAATTCAAGTTGTTGTGTTTACATACAAATTTTTGTTTCCGCATTATTCTAACATCGTAAATCAACGTAAAATTACACGTTTCATGTGTTTTATTTCTTACCTATCTCTAGCATTTCACTGAAATCGGTAACTTTTTCAGCAAGCTTCCCTTTTCTTTCACCTCTCAGTTTCTCCTCTTGTTCAATCAACTCCCAATCTGCCCAAGTAATTATTTGAACTTTCCTTTCATTGAGCAGCTTCTCAGTCTCAGATCTCCCTAATTTCTTACCCTCTTCAAGTTTCAAAAACTTACCATCTTGTAAATCTTCAATTATCACTTCAGTGACCAAAGCGCTTGACATAACAGAAGAATTAATTGATCCTCTTGACCCGCTGGCTATCCAACCAACACAATAAGAACCCACCAATATTTCATTGGTCTCGGTGTTTATTATTCTGCCATCTATGTTTGGTATCATACCTTTTCTGTCGTCAAATGGAATTCCTAGCTCTTTGAATTCTTTCAAAGGATGGCCTTTATATCCGATTGATAATATCACCAGCTGTGCCTTCTCATTTGTGGTTTCATCAGTTGGCTTGATTTGAGAGGAAGAGTCATTTGGTTCGTCGATTGATATTGTGTTTTTTAGGAATATAGCTGATTTTAAAAGAGCTGAATCTTCGGAATCTGGTGTGAACTCAATTGGAGTCTTCAAATAATCTAGCTCCCAGGTCTTATCGTTTTCGGAAACAGTCTCCAAATTGGTGTATTTTTCAGCTAATTGTAATCTTCTCTTTTCCACTCTTCCAAGCTTCGTTCCACTCAGTAACTGCTCTTTGAACTGCTCTGCGGACCATCCTCCAAAATGGACTCCAACCTTGTGTAACTCTAACAACTCTTTAAACTCCTTGTTTGTAAATTTACTATCAAAGAATCCTCGTCTTGCACTAACTTTAACATGTTGTACCGTAGATTTCTCCAACACTTTCAAGGCATCCCATGATATATCGGTCTTCCGCCAATGGGATTCAGTAGGAGCTAAGAGAATTCTTACTATGTCTATGGCAACGTTACCATTTCCTATAATAACGACATCTTTAACTTTATCAAGCGGTGGGTTTAGATCTTTGTGAGCTGGATCTCCATTATACCATCCGACAAACGCTTTCGAGTTTATCACAGCAGGGTGATTCTCACCAGGGACAGCTAACTTATTCTCACCACTTGATCCATAACCGAAAATCACAACGTTGTAATTCTCGTAAAGTTCCTTTAACTTTAAATCTACCCCAATTCTAACATTCCCGAAAAACTTGAATCTTGGATCTTGAGAAGCATCGTGGAATCTCTCTTGGCATGACTTAACTTCAGGATGATCCGGCGCAACGCCATAACGGACCAATCCAAACGGACATGGATTTTGTTCAAACATGTCTATTTGCAATGATGGATTGTTGTTTTTAAGTAGATTCAAAGAAGTGTAAAAAGCAGAGGGCCCCGACCCAATGATTGCAATCTTTGGAGCTGATGTAGACGATTGATATCGGATTGATACTGGACTTCTGAATGCATGGTTTTTTAAAGTGGCTTGTAGTTTCAGTACCAGCATTGTTGCTGCAAGTGTCTCTGTGACGCAATGAAGAGAATAAGGGGAAATAAGAGAACTCGCCATTCACTTTAAAGTACCCTCCCAAATATGATATGACACACACATTTTCCAAAGAGAAGGTGAGATTTTCTTTCGAAGAATCAGATACTGAGCCGCATTGAGAGATCACATTTCTCGTTTGTTTTTAGGAGACGATTTCATGGCCTTATAATATCCCTACCAATATCTTGAAATTGTCATTGTTTGATTATTTAATTCACTACTAGAAGGGCAACTATTACGTAGAAGGAAACAGTCGAGCTACATTAATGTTTCGCTTGACAATTAATACTCACAGAGAAGCATCATACGTGAAATAGAGGGGTTTCATACATACATAAAAGTTAGCTCATTCAGTACATCTAGAATAGAAAGGGAATTATTTGATTAAACTACAAGTTCATGTATTCTCTTTCAACATGTATAACCGGCAACTTTGCTGAGCACCAATTAATATCCCTCATATAACTACGAGGATCATTACCAGTGCACAGCTTAGCCAAACTATCGTAGTCCAATTCTTGCTTCTTGAATTCTCTCACCACCAGTTTCTCTTCAAAATCGATGTATATTCTAGTATCATAGATTCTTATCAGCACATTATCAACTCTTACAAACAACCTTTGTAATAACAACAAACAGGAATGCATGGCTCTGATTTTGATGTTCATGATAGAAATTCCATTATCTCCTAACTCATCTTCGTATAAAATCATGTCGTCGAAAAACAGAATAGGGTCCTGCCTTTTCAATTTCTCTAAAGGAATAGTCATAGAATCGTTTCTGATAAATTCTCCTTTCAAAAGTGTTCCAACATAATTAGTCGAATAAGTCCAGTCGTACGGTCTATACATTTCTAAAATAACCTCCTCGCTATTTCCGTGTTTCTCCTGTCTACTCTTAAACCATTCGCTAGCATAAGAAACTTGCAATAAATTTGAGGGGTTTAGATCAACTAACTTCAAGGCATCTAAAGCATTGAACACTATATGAAATTTATCAAAGTATTTGATCTCGACTCCATTATTCCCAAAGATCATTTCAGGAACAGGTATATTCAAGATGCTTTCGTAATTTTCGATTTCAGTAGCATTCAATATCGGGTTTCTCTTTGTGTATATTTCCCATTCATTAATCGATATACTTGGGGTATCCTGTATAGGGAAACCTGCTGCTGGTGATGGTATTATGACTGCTCCACAATATGCACATTGTGGGTTGGTACACTTGCCAACGTGGCCTTTGGCCGGCACTTGAACTTTGGAAGGTGACTGTGGTTTTGCAAATGAACGTGTTGCTTTATGCTGACTTTGAAATGTCGGTATTGAGGTAGTTTGTCCGCTTCTAGTATTATTGTTATTGGAACCAGGCTGCTGTGATGGCAACGATGATGGGCCTGTTGACGGTTTCTTCCCAGGAAATCTTGCACTGGTAGTAAGCTGGTGCATCTCTCTTGCTGCACTGATATGAACAGAATCTATTCGACTTGGAACAGGTAACTCACGAGACTTCGAAGTATTTAGTGAGGTGTCCTTTGACTTGAAGGTATTTGCATTTGATGGTTCATGTGGTGGAGATGGCGGACTGAATTTATCTTCTGCAGACATGGTGAGCTGTGTGTGTACTTTCAAATTGATTAAACTTGTATAACCTGTTGTAATAAACCCAACAAAATAGTGTGTATGACGCTGAGTTTGTCTCTCTTGAGCTGGATGTGAGTAAAACTATTGGATTCTTGAGTGATATACATACTACCACAGAGCAAGCAAAGCCCACATGTATCTAGTGTTTCCTTATTCGGTGTATGTCTCTCTGTCTGATACATACAATACATAAAATCTGCGCATCAAAAAAAAAGTGCAAAATAATGCCAGGCGCACTTCTGTCAAAGTGGATCGATACTTGGAACGTGAATCAAATCAACAGCAGGGTCTCTCCTTATCCTACAGCATTAAACGTTAGACTTCTAAGAAGCTAATTGATACTATATAAAAGAATATGAAACATCTAACTCCTAATAATCACTACAGAATGCTACCAAGAATACTTAAAAGATCGCCTAATGTCTCACTAACTACATTTTTATTGATAGTTATATTTATCCTGTTGATCTCAAACAAATCATTGACCACCAGTCCATTATCCGATCCTACACCACTATCAGAAAAAACAGCCAATAAAGTACTCGATAACGAAAAACCTATTCTGGCCTCTAACTCAAAATCTAAGCACAAGCTTCACTCGAATTCTGAATCTCAGGCCAATGACTTAAATGGAGAAGAGGTGGAATCACAACTAGACGAATCAATTCCGTTTATGCCTAAAATGGCCAACGAAACATTGAAAGCTGAGCTAGGTAATGCTGCATGGAAACTATTTCATACGATTCTTGCTAGGTACCCAGACGTGCCGTCATCTGTTCAGAAAACACACTTACAGAATTACATTGATTCATTTGCCCAAGTTTATCCATGTGGGGACTGTGCTAGACATTTTATTAAGCTTTTACAAAAATACCCTCCACAGGTAAGTTCCAGGAAGAATGCTGCAATTTGGGGTTGTCATGTTCATAATAAGGTTAATGAAAGGTTAAATAAACCTGAGTACGATTGTACCACTATTTTGGAAGATTACGATTGTGGTTGTGGTAGTGACGAAGCAGAGGAAGATTTCACTTTAGGTGGTAAGTCAATTAATCAATTGAGTTCTGATGGAGAAAAAATCGGTGTTGCAGTTGAGCAAGGTAAGGAAGATGAAACTTTCTCACATTTGAGCAGTATTAAGCTTGAAAGTGAAGAATACATGGTATCTGGTTAGACTTATATGAGTTAGATACATCGAATAGAAGGAGATAGATAGTGTTTAATTAGTGCGCGAGAAGGGTTTATGATTTATGTTAGTACTTTTGCGATACCACGTTTCACTTGATTCCCAAACATATTGGGATGAACGGGGTTCGATTTTTCGAAACTCCAATTTAGTATACAGGAAGGTCGGATTTTTTAATCATTGTGAAATAGAAAAAAGAAATATATTCGTTTATATATATATATAGAACTCATTAAACAGGATAGCAACAAAAAATTTAGAAACGGGGGCAATGTCTAAGTACATACCAGTGCACTATTTCGGATTCCCCCCGCTATTGCCTTTGGTTCATATGGTTCTTCTAAAGATTTAATTTCTTCGTCACTCAACTTCAATGAAACGGCAGCAATTGCATCATCCATTCTTTCAGGTTACTAAAACCAACGATCGGACTGTGACCTTTATGGATCAACCATGCTGTTGAAACTGTAGCCATTGAGACATTATGTTCAATAGCTATGTCTTCCACAGTTTGGATGATCTTTTTCTCGTTGTCTTTGAAATTGAATAATCCTAAAGCACGAGCAGCATCATTGTCAGCACCTCTTGAAGAATCACCAAATTCTTGGTTCAGTGGACGAGTTAAGATACCGGTCGCATTTGGAGTCCAAGCTAATAAACCAACTCCTGTCAACTTACAATATGGATTCATCTCCCTTTCTTCTTCCCGGTATAACAAGTTGTAGTAGTTTTGCATGGAGACAAATTTGGTCCAGTTATGCTTTTCAGCAGCGTGTTGGTATAAAGTGAATTGGTAAGTATACATACTGGAAGCACCAATATATCTCACCAATCCCTGTTCAACAACATCGTTCAACGCTTTCATAGTCTCTTCAACTGGGGTTTCTGAATCATATCTGTGGATTTGATACAAATCAATGTAGGTGCCCAATCTTTCAGTTGAAGCTTTAACAGCATCAAAGACATGCTTTCGAGACAAACCTTGGAGATTGACAAATTCATGGCCATCGTATAAATGATTGGTGAAAAGAGAATGAGTAATATCGTCGTCGTTAACAATGTGATACAGTTTAGTCAAAATAACAATTTTTCTTCTGTCAATGTTATACTTCTTGATGAATTTTCCTAGTAAGACTTCGGATGCACCATTGGAGTAAAGATCTGCTGTGTCAAACGTTCTGATACCGGAATCGTAAGCTTTTTTCAAGATTGCAAAAACTTTTTCTTCGACATCGAAAACCCAAGACGACCATTTGCTGGATCCGTAACTGGCACATCCCACAACAACTTTCGAAATTTTCAATCCCGAACTTCCAAGATTAGTGTATAAGCTTTCCGGAACTTTATCCCAATTGCTCATTTTCTGTAAGTAGAGATACGCAAATTATAAGAGAATTGACAAAGAAATTCAGAGTTTAATTAACTGTTTACTTACCACAGAGTTCAATTAACTGTCAACTCGCAACAAAAAGGGCTTTGTTCTGACTTTGTTAAACCTTATATACTTCAGATCTACTTACAGAAAACATGGAAATATACAGAACAAATACAGAACAAATACAGCACTTACTAGCTTACTAATGGACCCTTTATCGCTGCAGCCCAGCGTATCTCCGGCAGAATCAAAACAGTAAAGGCAGTGTCGTGATGGCTTAGACAGGGTCCTCATCAGGTGATCAAGATCACAGTTTGGTGGCAGACGGATGGCCAGACCCCAAACTTGTTGTATAGATATAGATATAATATACTATAATATATTACAATATATTACATATAGACAAGTATATCTACACATTTGAGTTGTTTCAACTCAGTTGAATGATAGGTTTTTGGTTTTCAAAGCCACATACATACAGCTCGACTATGAGGTATGTCTTGGCTTGGTATAACTGGCTGCTATATGAATACAAATGTCGGCGTTTGCGCCTATGGGATGAAACAGTCGATTTTTCAGCAATGGAGTAGGCTTTCAAACATACTTCACTTCGTTCTATTCAAGAGCAACCAGTAATAATGCACATGCAAATATTCATAAGAAAGAATATGCCAGAAAAACGTCAATAGCCGAATAACAGAATAACTCAGCGCCATTTGACAGTAAATTGAGTTTTCCAGCTTCCGTTCTGTTGGTGAAAGAAGTATCAATTCACTCTAATCCAAATAATGACTTATCAACCTCAGCCATTCGGAATCCGACTTCTTTTAATTGATCTATCGAAGTTGCACATTCACCATTATGTAGTTCTCTATATTTAAAATATGCTATTTTAAGATCAACGATGGAAGCTCTGATTTGAATTTCTTCAAAAGTCCATTCACATGGGACCATTGCGTCCTGCCAGTCTGGAACAGCAAAAGTTTCCCTATTCAACATCAAAGAGTATTGAACGTCTTCAGGAAACAATAAGTTATGGAACTTTGGGGTATCCCCTCTTTCTTGTAACAAGGCATCCTCTTCAGCTTTCATTTCTTCAATTGTTGGTAATTGGATCTTGTTCTGCAAGACTTTACCTAACCAGGCACCTTGAGTTTCACTCAATCTAGTTGGTAAGACATACCTTGGAATAGCAATGAATGCTAGACCCGGATAATTATAACTTAATAATTGTCTGTACAATCCAATAACTCTTTCACCATTTGTAACCAGCGGTTTATCAGACTCATTTATTTCTTTGAAAAATGGATAATGTCTCAAGTAACCAGTGGCAAAGATAACTTTGTCAACGTTATCCAATATCGTACCATCCACTAACTTGACTGTCTTTGTCTCAGGGTCAAATGATTCTATATCAGCAATGTCATTAATGAACTCACTAGATCCACTAGGGAGAGTACTTGAGGACCTTGCACTTTTGTAGATTGGTCTTTCTAACACGGTTGCAAGTTGATAAGCTAGGTCTAAACCAGACGCAGAATTGCCAACTACAATTATATTACCTTTAGCATCGGCAAATTGTCTAGGATGTCTGAAACTCTTAGCGTGAGATACAGAATCCGGGTATTTTACGGACCATTCTTTCAGACCTAGTCTATCTGGCAGATAAGGTAATTCATAATGCCCTGCTGCAACTAAGACAGCATCAAAATATTCAACTTTATCGGGTTCGTTTGAACTAGGTTTTAATCCACCATTGGTGGCATCACTGACATTTCTGTAAGTGACTTCCCATTTATGATGTTCTTCGCTATCTGGTAAATATCTTACACTTGTGACAAGAGTGTTAAAATTGATGTATTGTTCAACCTCTTGAGAATATTTTTGGATATAATCTAATACTTGTTGTTTAAGTGGGAATACAACAGAACCTTCAGGAAACTTATAATCGCTGAATTCCATAATGTGACGAGGAACATTGGTATCTAATGACTCATAAACAGCACTTGGCCAAATATAAGTACCATCAGATCTCTTGAACGGAGTTAAGATGTTTGGATCATGAGGGTCAAGTGATGGGATTGGAGTCCGTTGCGTGTTGTGATTTTCATCATAGTAGTTCCATAAGCCACCAGTCACTGATCTTTTCTCAAATGCAACGATTTTGTCAAAGGCTTTTTCCTTGATCATCGATTTGACTGTAGCTGCACCACATGGACCACCTCCTATAACTGCAATTGACTTAATTTTATCGAATCTCAATTCTGTCATTTTCAGCTGAGAAAATATCGTTGATCAATTGAAAAGTGGTTAAAAGTACAACTATATTAGTATTATCAAAAACACAATTAATCCATACGAAGAAAGAGTAAAAAAGTAATGAAAAAAAAAACATCGGGCAAAAGAAACAGTACAGTTTTTCATAAAGAACTTGGAATGAAAAATGCGCTAACTAACGAGTCAGATCTCCTCGCTTAATGAGGCCAACTCATGTGACTCAGTGCACGTATAAGTGGCGCGAGATTACTGAGCCGCCACATCAACGGCTGGTTTGCGCCAAGAAGCCCAGATCGTGGCTGAGCTAATTCAGAGAGATGTGTGCAAAGAAGCGAATGAATGAGACCAGGGCAGGCAGGCAGGGCAGAGCGCTGAAGTAATGATTACGAGATTGTAATGTATTTTCTATCACATTGAAGTGAGAAACTATGGACATCTGAAGTAGTCATGTCTGTTAAGCTGTGTGTAAGTGTATCATTGATTACAGAGAATAGGCTGTAATTCTTATCTTACTGTTAACAACATGTGCACTATTTATTATGCTTCCTCACTAGCGGGAGGTTTATTCAGGTTCCCTTCTTTTTAAATCTAAAAAAACAAAAAATACAAGCTTACAAATGCTTACTTACGGGTTTCGTTTGCTGCTCGGATTTAAGTTAAGCCCATTCAGACATCGAACCGGGACGGAGATATTCGCCTGTTGATAAGCTATTGTTTCCTATTTTCGGATGCTTGAGGGATGTGTATGTACGTTATTTAACCGCCGTGGATACCTCCAGTAACATATCACCACCATGTTGGATTCGCTTTTAATCTTGAAACATATTTATTTGGAACTCAATCGATATTACACATTTCTTTTTCATCTTCACCTACAGAGGTGGCCGGCGCATACCATATTTCAACAACCATTTTATGCTTTTCAGTTCTCTGAGAAGAAAATATTAGAACAACAAGGAAATGGTAAATAATAAGAGGGTAGATCAAGCTATATTATTTTGGTTCAGCTTAATGCTTCACATTCTAGTAGTACAACCAGGGAACAAAGAGATTAAGTGGATGAGTCGTACTGTTCTAATCAAGTAACTTTCCATTACTCTATAGATACATCTAACAAAATCACATATATAAAGTCTAGCCTCCGAGGTAGACCTTCAAAGAACCATAGCAATTCTATGATATGTTGCTTAACTTTTTATCTATATTGAAAGAAAAAAAAAACTGTCTGTTGGCAAGCAATTCGAGGAAGATTGTAGTGTAGTGAGACACAGAGTGAAATGGAATTCAATCCAGCGTCACTGAAGTTTGTGAGCAATCGCAGCGCTGTTAATGATTATGGGGTGCAGCAATGCGGAGTTCCGCTCTTCTTTTTTTTTTCGCAAAAATTATTTTAGCAGATGACCCCGGGTGGCATGGCGTGGCATGTTTTGTGGTGAGTGTGTGATCAGCCTGGTCATCGTTACTGTACTTTTCCCGCCCGCTTAGTAAGGAGACTTCCAGGATTTTCCCGGTAACGCTGACGCTGGAGTCATGCTAGTGAGGCAATCCCAGGTGCGGACTTCCACGCGACCGCTTTAATCTGGCACTTTCAAGCGTGCGAAACCTCGAACCTCGGCGGCACTTTCTGCATCCCACATGTGTTCTCCTGGGGGAATAAAAAGAAATACTGGAAAAAGAAACGGATGCTTGCAGTTTTTTCTTTCTATTTTTACATTTTGGCCCCTTGGATGCCCCAGAACATCTAAAGCGCAGATAAAAAAAAAATGATAAGCTGTAGTAGTCCTTTCTTTTTCTTTTGCTCGGCAAGCTGTCTATAAAAAGCTTTCTAATTCTCTGAATTCATTTTCCACTTTTTCTTCAGTTGTACTTAAAAAGACCTAAAATAAAGGCCTCTTGTTCCTCACAATAACTTATTATCAAACACAAGTACCCTTACACGTACACACACATATACTTAGAAAAATATACAATGGCTGACTTAATTCCATCTTTCAGATTAGATAACCACTTAACTGTTGTCACCGGAGCCTGTGGGGGTTTAGCCGACCCTATTATCAAAGGGTTGTTAGCTTACGGTTCAGAGATTGCTTTACTTGATATGAACTTGGAAAGAATCAAAGAAACACAAGCTGAGTTGCTGAGATTCTGTATTGAAGAATTAGAATTCAAAGAAGATGCAGTTCCAAAGATGGCTTCTTTTGTTTGTGACATTTCCGATGCTGAGCACGTTGAAGCTGTCTTTGCAGATATTTACACTGAATTTGGTAAATACCCATTACATTTAGTTAACACTGCTGGTTACTGTGAAAACTTCTCTGCTGAAGAATACCCGGCTTCGAGAGCTGACAAGTTGATTCAGGTCAATTTGTTGGGTGCTCTATATGTTTCACAATCATTTGCTAGACCATTAATTAAGAACAATATTAAGGGCGCTTCAGCTGTTATGATTGGTTCCATGTCTGGTGAAATTGTCAACGATCCACAACCACAAATTGCTTACAACATGTCAAAAGCCGGTGTCATTCACATGGTTAAAACTTTAGCTGCTGAATGGGCCAAGTACAATATCAGAGTGAACACTTTGTCTCCGGGCTACATCTTAACTCCATTAACGAAGAATGTCGTGAATGGCAACAATGAAATATACTCCAGATGGATTAGCATGACTCCAATGGGTAGACTGTCCGAACCAAAAGAATTTACTGGTACTGTCTTATACTTGTTAGCAAACTCTGCTTCATCATACACCACAGGCGCCAACATTACTGTTGATGGCGGTTACCAATGCTGGTAAGAAGCCATTTATAATAACATTTAACACACTCATTTATATATATCATATCATATCATACATCATTTTGATTTTATACGATCCCATTCGAACGCAACCTCTGGTACATTAATTTTATAAACTATCCATAATTCAATCTTAGGTAAAGGTTGCTGTGCATTAATATAATTTAGCTTCTTTTCAAATCATCTAGTCATTTTTTCGACTTAAAATACATCTAATCTTTTTGTAACTTTCCTTTTTCTTTTTTTCTGTTTTGTCTTGTTTATCTCTTCTCTCTTTCTATATATTTGGACCTTTAATTAATTTTTTTTTTTGGTTATGTGCATTACATTAGAAGTACGGCCGAGTGTCGTAATTTTAAAGTTTAGAATTTTTGTCATTTGCAAACAATCGACATAGTTGTCAATCAAATTGTAAACTCGCATAACAGAAATGTAGTTCAATTCAGTATTATATGAAGCAAAGAGAAGGGGAAGAATTTGGCCAAGCTGCATTCAGGTTAATCCGGGAGATAATGCTCTTGGCCGCCCAGGCAGATGGCAGATAGATAGATTTATATGCCCACGCGCGCGCTGGGCTGACTTTTTAGTGGGGTAAACAAAACAATGTAGTGTGATATTGCTTGTTGTCACCTAAAGTTACTCACGATTTTCTATTTTTACGTTATCAGGATGCAAGGAAATCATGACGTTGAGAAATAATAACATCCTCTTCGGGGAGTCAGTCATTTTCGTCATGTTTCCATTGTCTAGTACTGAATCCTTATCACAGTTCATCAGTCGCAGCCGAGCTACTCCTGACGATTACCAACACTGGACAAAAGTAACACACCTTACCAGACTTTATATAACTCATTCTACTAACAGATTTATATTAATGGAACGAATATGATTGAGCAAATAATAGGAAATATAATAATACTAGTAGTAAAAATATAAGTATAAAGAAGAAATAATCAAAACAAGAACGTTACTAAAAATAAAGTAATTCTGAAAGTAAACATATCACAACAATGTATAGGAAAACATATATAAAAAAACACACAAGAGAATATAACACAAATGCCGAGAATAGAACAAAGAAGATAACACTGTAACAGAACAACATATGCGTACAAAAAAAAATGTCAATGCATAGAAAATGGTACAATCAAACAAACCGAAACCAGAACGAGACGAGAACTGGATCATTTTTTTCATTAAAATAATAATCATCAGTTAGCCCCAAAACTACTCCCCACATAAGTCCATCCACCAAATTGTCTTTGAACAGACTCACTCAAATAATCATCAACGACAGAATCTAGAGGTCTTTCATCAGTAAACTCCGAAGAAATGTTAGAGATATCAGTAGAATCTTTAACTTGAGGCTTGTAAGGTGGAATATATCCTTTATTATTCAACTTATCCCAATCTATATCTCTAAAGAATGGATGCGTTTTAATTTCTTCAACACCATTATATCCTAATCTCTTTTTCGGATCTCTATTCAACAGTTTGGTAATCAGATCTTTGGTATGAACATCAATGTCTTGTGGAAATACTAATGGATCATTCAAAATCTTACGATACATGGTATTGACGTCTTCATCGTAATATGGTGGTAATGAAGTCAACATTTCGTATAACAAGACCCCAAGAGTCCAGAAATCAACCACTCGGGTGTAACCTTTGCCCATCAATAATTCAGGTGCTAAATATTCAGGAGTACCACAGAAAGTATTTGTCTTTTGATCTAACTTCATGTTGATCTTACATAAACCGAAATCGCATAAAGCAATATGACCTTGATAATCTAGCAGTATATTTTCAGGTTTCAAATCTCTGTAGACAATGTTCATAGAATGTAGCGTTTCAATCGCAGATAAGAGTTCACATATATAGAATTTGGCTCTTATTAGTGGGAAACGTCTGGATTGTTGTAAGTGGTAGAATAATTCACCACCATTGATGAAAGATAAAACCAAATATAGTTTCTCGGCAGACTGGAATGCAAATTTCAATGGAACCACAAATGGAGAATTCACTCTACTTAAAACGAACTTCTCCGCAAGAGTATGCGTCACCTCCATCTTGTTGACAATATGTGATTTTCTAATCGATTTCAAGGCATATATCTTACCTGTGTCTTTTTTACGAACCTGCATAACTTTACCAAAAGATCCTTTCCCAATGACTTTCAAAAGATCAAAATCTTCAACTGTCAAGTTTTTCTTAGGCATTGAAGATAATGGCTTGAAATCTAATGTAATATTTAATGCACCTGATAGTTGTTCATCTGTATATGGGTTCACCAAGCTTTGCCAACTATGGTTCAAAATTCTGATTTGTTGCGAATTATCAGACATTTTGGAAGTGTTCAGCTTAAAGCTCGTGGAACCAATCAGTATATCTTCTTGTTTTTCAGATTCTAATAAATAGCCTGGGATTCTAGCGTATATATGAATAAGCAAGTTAGCAGTATTAGGAGACGTAATATCAAAAGTTGTAACACTGTTGAACTTCGTGTTGGAAATAGTGTTACCCATAGAGTTAATTCTTTCACTTGAATTTTCAACTTCTATGACGGCATACACAAGATTGTAACTAGTGACAATATTCTTATTCGCTTCATTAGTGCTATTAATTCTTAAGGTGGATGGTAAGTAATAAGACAGATTTAGGCCATCAATATCTTCCAGATTTTCACTCAGACCATTAATACGTTCAAAAAGTTCATCCTCATTGACATTCATACCCAAGTTGGCTAACTTATTCAATATGGGCTTGCTGATCTTCAGTGGTATCGGAATATATAAATCCTTGGAAGAATACACTTTAACAGTTAGCAAACCTGGTTTCAGTCTTGTTGAGCGAGCAGGACTGGTAGACTCTTCCTTCTCCATGACAGGATCGGTATTTTCTAAACTTGTCGTGATAACATGTGGCTCTGACGGACCGTGGCTAACAGTCTGTTGCGAGTCAGAGTCTCTAGACATGTTAAGATTCTGAAGAGAATTTGAGATATTATCGACATCAGCACCAACAAGAGTCTTTCTTGTGTCCCTAGATTCATCCAAGTCAGTTGAAAGTCTTAGACCACTCTTAGAAGACTTGACGGAAGCTGCGTAATTAGTTTGGTCACTATTGAGGTTCAATGATGATGAAGGAGAATCCGTCGGTGTAGTTGCAGTTTGCAACGGCGAATTGGAGTTTGACGAGCTTTTATAGCCCTTGTTGAAAAGCTTTTTCCAGTTAGACATGATTAGAGTATGATATATATATAAGTAATATATCCGGGAAACCAAACAACTATAAACGTGTAGTATTAATATCCTAATAAAGAACAACGGAAAGAAAGAAAGAAAGAAAAAACAGAATACAACAGATAAACATAATAAAAGACCAAACAGCACTTTCCAGCCGAGAGTTTGGCTTTCCAGGTTCACAAATTACGTCATCCGCCTCACGAGTTCATTGTGTATGTTTTCTTCGTGGCTTGCTTAAATTTCAAATGACATAGCGATAAGTTGATTAGACTGTTGTTGATAGCAAGGGTGGTTCCTTTGTTTATTCTTATCTGCTTATTAGCCATTAGTATAAGTTAAAAAGCTTAAGCTATTGAATAGGGATACAAGAGACATACACAAGATGCATAGACTTACTTACAAATCAGTTCAATTCGAATTGCAGTTGAAGCTAGACGAGTTAACAAACATACCTCAGCTAGATACCAATAAATGCTACATGATGAGATCCGTTTCTAACCACAAGATGCGTAATTACAAGCAGCAGCAGCATCATCATAGAGATACTGTGACTACAGATAAATACACTGTCAAGAATCATAAATGTAGCTTTGGGAAAGACAGTGAGTTTATCACCCCTATAAAGCTATATGCGAATCCTAAAGATAATTTTGCTTTATCTGATAAATGGCTTCTGATAACTTTCTTTATCGAAGATGCGGAGACACACAAGAAGGAAAAACTGGGAAATTTAGAAATGAATCTAACTGAATACGTCAACGAAAGAACTCCGAAACATTTAAGATACTTATTACGAGACTCAAAGACTAATTCTATTGTGAAGCTTTCACTCTTCATCAAACATTTACAAACTGATCAGAGTTTCAGTTACAATATCCCGCCTCAAACAACTACTCAGATATATCTTGGATTGAAGGCAACATTTGAAGAGCATCATGACGTTTTACCCTCCCCTACACCAACGAACTCTTCAATGCAGGAAGTCCCAACTCCTCAAAGCAAGCAACGATCCTTACTGAACCACACCCATAAACCGCATCAACTGGATCTGTCTTTATCAGGATCCAAAACAATTCCTTCGGCTACACAGTCATATGGTAATGGCAGTTTTTTTGCAAGTCCAGAGCACAAGCAAGCTTACTTTTCATCATCTGTTCCAGAACCGATGTCGAATGATTCTATTCTATGTGATATTATCAGCAAGACTTTTAGATTCACATGGCAATTCAAGGGGATGCATTATGATGAATACACTCCCTTCGAGAGTATTAAAGATATAGTGGAATCAAACGGGAATGGATGGAAGAAAAATGACGAAGGTGTGAATTATATTGATGTTGTTCAGAACGATTTTGCAGAGTCGAAAATGTCAGAAACAGTTAGAAAATCAAACTTCAAAGAGTACGAGTATACAGAGAGCGATCAGGAAGATGAGTACGATGACGGCAATGAAGAAGAAGCTGAAGCTCGGGATCATCAGTACGATGGTGGCATCAATGGAGGACATGTATCCAGAAATTCTGACGATCAGTGTCGAAAGGTGAAAGGACCGAAGAAGTTTATGCCTGTTGATGAATCAAATTTTAGATCTGATTTACGTAGTTGGCATCTTCAATCTTATAGTTAGTCATTTAATATATGCTTTCATATAGATATTAGTAATGACATAATAAGAATCTTATTAAGTTGGTAATGTAAGTCTCTAGAAACAGAAATGTTAATCAGTGCCCCATTAAAGCGGTCACTAAGCTCTGTAATCGATCACAAAGAGACGAAAAACAGATTATTAGAATTCAAATCAAAAAAACAATATAAAAATCAAAAAAAACACACACACAAAACACAAAAAAATACAGAACTCCAAATTTTGATGCCTATTCTTCATCAATCATCTAATCGCGAGGAGCATGCGCAATACCATCATCACTATCATCATCCTCACTTATATCAAAATCATCCAACCCTGACAACGCATCATTATCAATAACGTCGTTATCCCAACTACTCAAGTCATCATCGTCAAAAGGATCGATACTTAAATTGCTCTTATCCTTAACATTTCTCTCTTGACCTCTAATAAAATTATTGCCATTGCTTGATGATCCGACTAAACTTGGATCATCATCATCATTTATATCACCAGAGCGGTTCGTATGCGTGGAATTGAACCAGTCGTTCTGAGTTGGAAATTCATCAAGCTCAACTCTGGCACTATTTTCAAGGTCAAGCGGTTTCAATCTTTTGTAACGGACTCTAGAGACTATTGGCCAATGAATTAGATATGCTTTATCACCTTTGATAAATTTTTTATATAATGAACCGAAAAATGATATAAATTCATTCACGAACCTCAAAATTCTAGATTTGTTAAACAAGGCAATCACCAAGACTGATATTAGTGCAACTAGTGTAATGAAGGAATGTTTTTTAATAAAAGATTTTTTGTCAACTTCTTCAACAATATAAGTCTCTTTACTACCTTCCCCCTCCATTTCATCATTATCATCAAGATTCATATATCGCAAAAAACCAGGTTCATCGTAATTATCAAAAATTTCAAAAGTAGGTCTTAAACCTATTCCATCTACCTCGGAACCTCTGATAAATAAACCTGGAGCAGAATTATGGTAATAACCAACATTGAGATACGGGCTCAGAATCGCATTATGATTGTTAATATAGTTGAAATATTCAATAGAGCTTTCATCACTAGCATATAATAAAGCACGCCCTAAAGTCCAAGTAAAATCCGAACCGTTGATTTTATCATTCACTTGGAACTTGTTCGTGGTTCCAATTTTCTTGTCTAGTCCTAATCCATTATGTAACAAGTTTATCAAATAGGTAGATTTGAAACAAAGGTCAACGAACTCATCTTGGTCCTCTTTATATTTTCGCAGTTGATCCCAATCCAATGAACATATCTTGTTTGCCTCGGCTTCAATTTCTTGGTATGAGTAAATCTTACCATAATCTTCGTACTTACCATTCTTGTCTTCCAATTCTAAAAGTCTTGAGATCGTATCCCAATATCCTGAAACACCGTAAAAGTTATCTACATCAAAACTAAATGATGGAATGGCGTCGGAAAGAAGACAAGTGGAAACATCTTGTTTCTTACCAACGTCACATTTAGTTAAATCTTTCACGATTAAAGGATAAATGAGTTCATTACATTGATGGAAGTCTCCTTTCCCAAGGACATCATACTCTTGACCATTCAAAGTGACTCTTTCTGAATACTTTGCTGGCAAGCAAGGGTCTATTATTTCAAGGATGTTATCGTCGTCGACATAATCAATGTCGTCGTTATCAAGTTGATAATCATCAGAATTGTCATTTGAAATCGATGTTCTTCTTCTTTGATTATGATTTTTATTTTGAGCTTGATTTTTCAAGCTGTTCAAATATTTTAAACGAATCTGTGATATACCATAACCTAATAAAGACGTTGAATAAATGTCATAATTCAAATCAGGCTTCATAGTTCCAAGAGAACTCAACTGCAATCTGATCAACTGATTATTATGCTCCTCTGTCTCTTCTTTATTAGGTTGGAATGATATTTGTGTCGAAGCTCCCCCCATTTCCAATAATCCAACCGATTCTCGACTTGAGTCTATGGTACCAGTTAAATAATTCAAAGCTATCCATCCATACAACCCTTCAATATCACCATCTATAATATTTATATGAGATTCACAATCTGGAATGTAGAAGTTTGTTTCTCTTTGTAAATAGTAACAAACATTATTCAATATCTCGTCTTGTTCATTCGGCATCAAGAGTCTCATCCCAGCTGTAGCATGGACAAAAACTGGAGTTCTGTAATGTTGTTCAATTGGAATAACGTTATATATTTTCTTGAGTAAATGGTTTAGGTATTTAGGTCCAATCCTTGATGCATTTTCGTTGAATTCAGACATCCCCGGCTTGATTTTCTTATACCATTTATGTCCTGTTCCCACTTTCGGTAATGCTGATAGTTCATTAAATGCAGTAGTATCTTTATCACTTTGGTGGTCTTCGTCGCTGTTTTCTTCTTGTTCTTGTTCTTCGTCTTCCATGTTCTCCATGTCTTCACTGGATTCAACTCTTTCAACTAATTGAGGAATCGTATCTGTAGTCGAAAGTTTCCCATTTGCCAACATGTATTCAGTGCTTAACCAATTGTAAATATAAGCTCTGGATCCCTTGGACCCAGCATCGATGATGACAATGTAATTGTAAGGAATACCAGATTCATTTGTGATTTCGCCTTTGTTTTGATTCGTCGTTGACTTCCCTTTTTTTTTAGGATTCATTCGTTTGCTAAATACCATATCCCTATTTGTTTCCAAGAGGAAGGCTAACCAGGTTTAAAAATTAAAAAAAACGCGGCTCAAGTTCAACTAGAAATCGATATGTGAATTTAGAAAGAAGATCCGGTTGAAAATAGACTCCTGATTTGATATCGTAAGCTTAGTTGTAAGTACTACGATTCTAGATTTATACTCAAGCAAAACAAAACTACCAATACAATGAAAAAAAAGTAATCTAATCCTGAATTTCTGTCTATCGAATAGTTATGCCAACCAACCAACTAACCAAACGATCCGTTCGTGTGATCGTTTGATTCGAAATAGCTGCAAACTCGATCTGGATCGAAGATTTAGTGCTTTTTAGATTTTGGTGCACAAGATCAGATCACGTGGTTAAAGTGACTGATTAGGTAATTTCTGTAGTCAGCGCAGTACAGAACAGATACAAAGTACACATCTTTGCACAGCCTAATATAATAGAAGCCAGTCGATCGACGTGACAACAAACCGGAGACGCAGACGCAGACGCAAAAAAACACACTGGCGGATAAAACACTGAGAATATCCGCCACTGGCATTGATGGACGAGTGGAACAACTCACAACTGCCCCTATCATACTCTAGTATTCACCTTTTTGTGAGAATGTATACTAAAGACTTGCACTGTCAGATACCTGATATGATATACACAGTCTGTCACCACTGTAACAACAACAACACCAGTACAACCACCACACACACTCAACTACTCAGCTACCCCATGCTCAGGCAAACGCCCGCAACCCGAACCCGAACCCGTGCCCGAAACCACCGCCTTGAAAATTGAGCAATCACAGCGCGAGATTTGCAAATCATGTCCATCTGAGTCTTCTTAGTTAAAGATGACATACAACACACACAACTTCTATACCGAGCATCTCTTAGAGCATTTCGTTTAAGATTCTTTAAAACTGTTTTGTGAATTTATTTATCTTTTAGTTTCTAATTATTATTATTATTATCTGTATAAATTTGATTCTATTATATATAAGATATTCATCATCCATACATCCCATCCTATCAATATGTTGTCGATTTCAGCCAGGCTAGGCTTGGGTGCCTCTATAAGACCAACTTTAAGAACACAAATTGCTAAACCTTTAACTTATAGAACATTCTTTAAAACCATCCCTGAACCTCCAGGAAACATCATCGGCACAGTCAATGATGCTTATGTCTCTCCAGCTCCACATAAATTACACGGTTCTATGCACTGGACAGGTGAAAGAATAGTTACAATTTTCATGGCTCCTTTAGTATTAACTCCAATGATTGCTGGTTCAACTTATCCTTTAGCTGATTCTATATTGGGCACTTTATTGTTATACCATTGTTACGCAGGTTTCCAAAGTTGTATTATTGATTATATCCCATTAAGAGTTTTCGGTATCTGGCATAAAGTTGCCATGGGTCTACTGACTTTTGGAACCGGTATTGCAGGTTATGGTATATACGTTATTGAAACAACTGAAGAAGAAGGACTTGTTGGCATTTTAAAGAAGTTATGGAAGATCTAAACTTGACCTCTTCCTTTTCTACATGAAAAAAAAAACAGTATTCCTCTCTCAAGTTTGTCTTATTTATTTATTGTTATTGCTATTATTTCAACTATATAACTATATCTTCTATTATTCTGTTATTAATATTTCCATTGTTTTAAGCTTGTGAAAATAAATTATGCAAATTTCATTCATTATTATTCCCCCATTACATACCATTCATTGTACATGTATTCATCTCTTATATATATATATATAGGTAAAAGTGCTGCCACAGCCACTATTTAGTGCTCTAACCTTCTCTTTGTTCCAAGACTGGTGATACTGGTAGATGACGATTCGCCTGCATTCATCTCAAGCAGACCACATTCTGCAACAACACCACCACCACCCCGCTCGAATGGCTCACTGGTTGGCTCTCTATTTTTCAAATCAGCTGAGCTCCTAATTGTTTCATTCGATGATGATTTGGATAGCAGTTTAGCTTTATCTATCACTCCAGACAACTTAAATTCTTTGAAATCATTCAAGTAATCCAACATGTCATCTATAGTAGAGAACTTACTTAACGAGTGAGAAGAAGACAGTAAAATGAGTGGTTTATCCTGAGAAGTAACATAGATGTCTCTAGATTTCACGTATTTCAAAACTATCCTTTCTGATAATTGGTCAATTTTAAAACTTATCAATTGTTGTGCAGATGTTGCCAATTTAAGCAACGTCGGTAATAAACTTTGTTGAGTTAACCTCAACTTTTCAATTAATGTATCAAATGAAATTTCCTGTATAAAACGAATTTAGATTCTGGTGTCAGTATAGGTAGATAGATAGATAGATAGATAGATAGTGGTGGATCAGTTTGAATACTTACTTTTAGTTCAGATGCTAGTGACATTAATGTTAGTTGCCTCAATTTTAGTAATTGTAAATCATCAAGTGGATCCAATTTATCCTCCAATTCATAAAAATCAGATATGGTACCAAAAGAATACAACTCTAACAATAGTTCAATCTTATTTAAATCATCTACTGATTTCAAATCCTTGATAATCAAATCAGTATTATTTCGCAAATAATTATATGAGTTATAGTTCAAATCTTGAAAGATTGTATAAGAGAATTGTTTAGTCATATCATCGACAGCCATTATTACAGGCAATGATGGATTCAAAATGGTGGTGAATATTGAATTGAATGCTAAGTATAAATGTGTATTTTGGCCTGTTGCGCTATCTCTAAGTCAATTGCTATTTTTTTCCCTTTTTCAACGTTCTGAGTTACTTCACCTGTAAGCTTTTGTTGAGTCTTCATTAATATAAGTTCAGTATACCCCGTAAACAATCAATCAATCAAAGAAACAAATAAACAACTCTCAATATCAAGATTTGCCTATCTGTTTTGTTCCTCGGTTTATTTATCCTGGTGGAAAATTCGTGGGGCTCAATACTCTAACATGCAGTCGAGTTTTATATGGTCTTTTCTCCTCGATCTGGGGGGAATATCACTCTATTGTAGTAAAGTCTCTGACGTATATATATACGACAATTAGAAAAATATATACGTATTTATAAGGATCTTTGAATACGTATTTGTATTATTGTACAAACTAAAAACACATACACGCCCACGCCCACGCCCACGCCCACCCACATACTTATGTTACTTTACTTACTGAAACAAAAATCATTGAATATCTCCTAAACTTTCACCTTGAACAGCCCCGCCATTCTCAGTATTATTATTACCCAACACATCAACCTCATCACCTTCATCTTGTTCATCTTGATCTTCATCATTTTCATTTATAGTCTCATGTAAATTCAAATCTTTGAAAATTGAATCCTTAGGCATACGTCTCATTTCAACTTGAGATTTAAACAAGGGTCCAATTTTATCAATCCATTTATCTCTTTTCTCTAACAGATTCTTGAATGATGAGCTTGTCACTAAATGTTGTTGTTGCTCATCTTTATCTTTAGAGTTTTGATGATGTGAGCCAGGTCCTCTCTTTTTAGATTTCTTAGGAGCAACATTGATTCTTCTTCTATAATGTTGTTCGACTTGTTTATCTAGATCTTCTAGAATTGACATATACTCTTGCCATGCTATTTGACCTTCCACTATTGGAATCAACTTCCTCTTACGTTGCGCGTTACGAGCTTGAATGTTTTTCAAATCTCTTTGTAACGTACGTAACTCATTAGAAATTTCATCGTCTTCTATATCTTCCATCCAATCCTGTTCAAAATTCGGCGTCTTAAGGATTTGTTCAACGTTCATATAAACTCCAATGTATTTTAATTCACGTTTCAATCTTTCATCAAGTGATCGGTAATCAGTCTTAACAAATGATGATTTCCAACCTTGTTGGTCAGCTAATGCTGATGAGCTTAAAGAATCAGCGTCATTGTTAATAGCAGCTATCGAAGTGCCATTACCATTGTCATTGCCATTGTTATTACTTGCTTCATCTCCCTCAGCATTATTATTATTACCATCCTCGTTATTATTATTATTATTACTAAAACTACCAACTTCATCAGTATCGTCCTTGATTAACGCAGCTAATAATCTAGATGTTAACGGACCACAAGATATATCTTCTGTCTCAAGCGATTCGCTATTTAAATCATCAGAAGAACCTTTTGCATCAACTAAATTACTCATATTTTCTTCCATTTGTTTCTTGGCACTAAAACCTTGATCAGAGGCGGCGGCATCTTTAACTAATCCATGTTTGAGATCATCTTCGTACCAAACATCACTATACAGAGGTCGCAATTTGGGTATCTCATAAGGCGTCACTTTTTCATTGTAATCTTTTGGAAGATTACTACTTAATATAGATTTAGTTCTCAGAAATTTTAAGTCTTCATCATTAAATTCTCTGAAAAATGGATCCACATAAGCTTGGAATGAAGTAAATGCAATTTGATTCGATGGTTTTGCAACGGAGAAATCAGTCATTGGGATTTCACCGGGCAACATATCTTTCAAGTCACTTTCAGGGTACACTTCCACTGCATATTTCCGTTGTAAATATTGATGTTCTGATTCTGCTGTATCTTTATTAAGTTTCTCATCGTATAAGTTTAATGCTTCAACTGCAGGTTTCAATAGTTCTTCAATGGGGAAAGTTAAATTCTCTTTATCTTCATAAACTGAAGGGATGAAACGTTCCCCATTTTTGTCATCTACTCTTCTTCTATGTTTCGAAACCAAAACCTTTTCATCTTCATCTTCATTCTCATCTTCATCTTCATCATGTTTGGCATCATCATCATCATCATCATTGCCGCCTTGATTACCAACGGCATTATCTACCGTAATGTCAGCTTCATCACCATTCTGACTAGTACCTTTTTTTTCATTTTCCAATTTTATTTTTGCTACTTTGCTTACATCACCATTAATGATAGGGACGACACCGTCATGACGTATATTCAATTCATTAGCGTCATCATCATCATCATAGTCATCATTGTCATTCTCTGGTTTTTCATTCAACTTCAACATCCCGCTTTTTTTTTGCCTCTTCAAAGTAGTAGAATCTAGTATGTCAGGGGTGATCTCTTTACGTTCTCCATTTGTAGTAATGATTATTTTTCTTCTCTTGTTCTTGGGCAACTTAATAGTCTCGTCATCGTAATCAATATCATCGTTGTCGTTATCAATTTCGTCTGTAGTTTTACTATTGTTGTAATTATCAGTTCTTTTCTTATCATTATCTGAAGATTCGTAATCACTATCTTCAATCTTCACTGCTCCTGCTCCTCTTTTCTTATTATTTAAATTGTCAAGTCCAACGGAATCTTCTCTCTTCATTTTAATTTTAATAGAAGGAGTTGTCAAATTATCATTATTTTTATTTTTACCAATTGCTTTAATGTCATTTTCAATTTTGGGAAGTAACTCTGCGTCAGTCTTGATACCAATTTCCAATTCAGATATCAATTTTTCCAATAATTTCTTAACTATATTTAATTTATAATCACTTGGTCTAGAAAACATACTACTTCCTTGTAACAAGCCTAGACTGGAATCATAGCTGAGTCCGATCTCGGAAAGAAGCGTTTGCAAAGTATCAGATGGGATATTACTTGACGTGGATGACAGTTGTTGTAAAGCATGTTGTTGTTGCAAGTTATTATTTTTCCTCTTGGGTGGTATCTTGCCTTTTCTGTTTCTATTTGAACCGACTCTTGGCGGCATCTTGTGTGACTCCTATAGGTGTTCTCAAAAATTGAAAAAAAAAAAAATCAGGGATACCTGGTACAAGTGAAACAGACAGATAGACAGAAATACAATATTAAATCTTTCTGCATTTCACAGTTCACACAGATCGTACATGAATAAAATGGAACGGGTTCATCTTTTTGTGTGTATGTTTGTCGTTCCTAAATAAATAAATGGCCATCTCTCGGTAATATGATTACTGTAAGTGGTGCAGGGGTGTTTTGGCTGACTGATTTATTTTCTTTCTCTTTACAGATATTTTAAGTTTATTGTATCGTATCAACTATGTATTTACAAGGATTTATCATATTAGATAGTATATAGAGTTAGATATCATAGGAACTAGCCAAATATAGTAGACTAGACATTTGGATGCGGCCACCTTTCCATTGTCCATTTCCCATTTTCGAATTTGCTCTATATCTATTTCGTCTTCATCTTTTTTTCACGGATACAAGTGATTATTACTAGTTATTCAACTTAGTCAGTAACAAATCTTTCTCTAAGCTAATCCTTCTATCTGAAGGAAAGATTGGTTTCACCCAATTTTCAGGGAACTCATATCTCTTCTTTGTCTTGTTGTGTTTCTTTGCATATTTAGCATCTGTATGTCTAGTATCTAATGGGACATCACTAAACTCAACAGGATCTTTCTTGGATTCTGCTAATAGATCATCCAAGACATCAGATAGGAAACTTGCGTTTTGGGCAGGTTCTAAGAATTTATCAGATGACATTTTAAATAAATCAGTTGTATGATCGTATCTAACACCAGCTAATAATTTAAACTTGTGAGCTTCTTGTTCATTCAAATTCAAATTTGATAATTGCAAAGATAGTACAACTTTACGATCTGCTGGATGTTGTTCACCAAGATATTTAGTGTATCTGTAAGTGACTGGTTGTTCAGTAGCTGGTTTAGGAATGTATTCTTGTCTATATTGGGACAAAAATGGTAATTCATATGCTGCTATTCTGTTAAATTTCAATTGATCTCTGAAATCTCTAACAATCTCTTGCGCTCTAGTTGGATACTCATCGTATTCATTTGGTTCTTCAGACTCATCCATGAAATTACCTTCTGCGATATAGTCATCAAAATTCTCATCATGCTCTTCAAAAAATTGATCAGCTTCACTTCCATAATACCATTGTTGAACCAAAGCTGCATCTTCTGGATTTGTAGTAGTTGATAATAAGGCATCAAGTTCAACATCGGATCTTTCGTAATCTTTACCTAATCTGTAAACTCTTTCTTTATATAAAGATATAATCATATCATCAGGTAAACCTTTCCATAATTCTGGTTTCAGTATTAATGATGAATCTTCAAGGTTGACTTGTAATTTTTCAGAGAGTTTTTCTAAGTTGGAATCAATTTCTGATAGTTTAGTACTCAAATTGGGATCAATTTCGGATTGTTTTGCTTCCAAATTGGAATCAATTTCTGATTGTTTTGTTTCCAATTTGGAATCAACTTCTGGTTGTTTAGTTTCCAAATTTTTTTCATCAGCAGAAAAAGCGAAAGTGGATTTTGTGAAATATCTCTTTGGTGGTATTGAAACCGTTCTGAGGACAGTCTTCTTGCTCAATGATATCAGTCCAAATGAGCTTTTAAACAAAGATCTTCTAAGCATATTTGGCTGTACTGTAACGAAATAGAAAAATAAAACTGACTACGCAGAGAATGTTATTTCAAAAAATTAAAATGTCAATAGAATGTTTTATGGTTTCAAGAATAAGGAACTCATCAAACCGCTATTGACATTGGACTGTGTCTGTGTTAAATAATACTAATATACAATATACAGTATACGATAAATGGAATCTCTGATTTTTCCAACAACGACAACCGGGCAGAGAGTACCAAAATTTTCAGTTATATAAGCTGTTACGTATGTATGTATGCAATAGCTTATGTCAACGTGCACAAGTGGTTTCAATACAGAACACAGGTACGCGACATTTATGCCCTCTGTTGTGTCCAGTAGAAGGTTATTTTATCCCCCTTTTGTGGGTTGGTGTGTGTATATGTGTGTATATGGGTATGTCCACGTTGTTGCATTTGTAATGGCAATGAAATGTAGTATATGTATGTACACGTTAAATGAACAAGCATTTCACTGACCAGGCAGGTGTATGTATATTGTGGTAATGCATACCCTCCTTACCCACTTGATTGCAGATAATATATTCATATATTCAACACGCGCAGTTAAGCATCCATCATCCAAGACGGTGGTGACCATCTTCTCAAAGAAAATGTATACATTTTTATTAGGGGGTAATCAACAATTATCTGTAGTACCTATACATTCAGATAAGCTGTAACAATACTGTCTGACAGTTTCATCTAAGTGATTCAATAAAGAGATGCCATTCCCCGTATGTCTGGATAATAGTGTCTTCTCTTCTCTTCTCTTCTCTTCTCCCTGCCTGCTTTGCTTCGCTTCCACCTTACAAATGGCACGTCTCACGAACACCTCAAATGCAACTTTCAGCCCACAGGCGCCAGGCGCCAGGCGAGTGCCACGATGCAATTTGTCATTTGTCATTTCTGTCCACCGCGAAGAAGTTGCCCAGGGGCAGCAGCGCCCAGGGCAGCGAGCTGAGTTCCCCATGCGCAAGTCTGGAAACTGAAACTGTTGTAGTGTGCCTGAAGTGTAGTGTAGTGTATTACAGTATAGTGTAGTGTGGTGTAATGTAGTATAGTATATTACAGTATAGTATAGTCCACTGATATCTCAACCAGTAGTTACATATGACCAAGTAGAAGTAGACTGTCTTACTACCTCTCTATCTATCTATCTATCTACCTATATACACCCACTTAACAAAACTCCTCCTCTCCCACCCACCACATCCTAGCACCCGCAAATCGGTGAGCAGCGCAGCGCACGAATTTGTCAACTTTTTTCTCAGTTGCCCAATTTCAACGATTCCTTCTTTATGTTAAATAATTCTGTCTTTCTTTTTCTCCTTCCTTTTAAACTGGTACACACACTGCTTTTTTCCCCTACTTATTGCTCCCCCCCCTCCCCCCTATTCTACATTTTGTGTTAAGCAGTAATATTCTATTAAGATACTTTTTGTTACTTGATTTTTTACAAATTTCAAAACAATACGGTTTACACCACGTAAAGTATAGTATTATCCAAAGAAAACAGAAGAAAAAAGAAAAAAAAATTACATCCTGTTATATACATCCAATCCTACTTCGCAATTACCCAAAACTAGGTGTCCCTTGAACTTATCAACATATATCACACTACTACAAATAGCTAAACAGATCCAGAAACATAACATCATTAATATCATCCATCCGTATACTTATATATACATACCACTATAAAAATGTCATCTTTCCTTAAATCGTTAAAGATAAACGACTTGCAAAGTATAAATAATTCGGATTTTGTATCCTCTTTGAATAAAGATGAAATTATAACAAAATTATTATTAGCCGTCGTATCATTGGAAAAAGACGTTACTACTTTGAAAAAAACAGTTTCTCAATATGAATACTTAAATGAATTATTGACTGGTGAAGACTTATCTCAAGAATCAATTCCTTCTGCTACTACTGCTACTTCTACTACTTCTGAACCTCCCACCAAAATCACCAAAGTTAGTAAATTTGAAACAGATAATTTCACTCCTCCAGGTTTCACTCCAATGTATAGTACTCCAGCATTATTAGAATCAGATATTGTGGACAGACCGTCTAAGAAACAACAGGTGGTGAAACCATGGCCAGAAGTTACTTTGAATCAATTAGCTAATAGATTTAAGATTCCAAAAGATCAATTGTCCCAAATATCTAAAAAACTGGATACAAATAAACACTCCCATTTGAAATCATTAAAACCAAATATCCCTCATCATCATCAACAACAGCAGCAACCACAACAACAACAACAAAATGCCAAATTATCTTCTAGAAAGGGTAGATCTTCCACTCCGGTTGTTAAGAAAGAGAAAACTCCATACTTGAGACAATCTAGAAACTCAACAAAAAGAAAACTAGAACAAGATTTACAAGACCAACAACAGGGATTACTATTACCCGATAATTCATCTTCACTTACCCCATCTTCACCTTCATCCTATGGATCTGTACTACCAACAACAACAACATCATCACGTCCAGCAACTTCTGGAGAACTAGGACCTTCCACTATCATTTCTAAAATTGGTTTACTATATTCAATCACTCAATCTGGCTATTATAATTGCGACTCATGCAAATCTGATGACGCTCCAGTGTTATATAGTAACTACGTTTCGTTATATAAACACAAAAAGATTGAACATCCTAATGAGTTTGAGTCACAAAATCAAGCTTCAACCGTTGTTCTCAACAACGGTACCCGTACCCGTACCCCAGCTGATTATAATAACAACGATTCCAATACTGATCAAGCTTCTCTATCCCCATCTCCATCTCCATTTGATTCTGGCTCTCCAATCGATGGTTCAAATTCTAAAAGTTTGACATCTTCCCCTCAAATTGCAGCGGTCCGTAAGATTGGTGACGTTGAACAGGCGGCTAATAGTCGTATGGCTAGTATGTACGTCAGAGTCGATGACAGATCTTATCGTTGTAAATTCTGTGACAAGATGTTTAATTCATACCATGGCGTTTACTTCCATTTGAAAAGAGTTCATACTGATCCTGTCACAGGTGATTATGTCCCGGATAAAGTTAAATTAAGTGTCCGTAAGATGTATAAGAGGATGCAACAACAAGAAAAAATGATGCAGAAGATTGAGCCTGAAAATAGAGATATTGTTGGTTATGGATCTGATTTTAACAGTGAATCTCATAACGAGTTAATCTCGCAAACCATCAAATTGGAATCGACTGAATCTATACCGCCTCTAGAACAACAACTACAAGAACAACCGCATGAACATCCACAACAACCACAATTAGAACCACCACAACAACAACCACAACCACAACCACAACAGCAATATGTTGCTGACGCAGTCCCTACGACTTCATCATTTTCATTTTCAGATAGTGCCAGTCCCTCAATTCGTGAAGGTACCCCTACAGAAGACGTGAGAAATGAATCTGTCCATATTGTTGACAGCAAAAACAACGGGTTAGTTACACCTTCTGAAGAAGACTATCATAAAAAGTTGTCTGAGAATCGTGATTTGAATATAGAAGTTAATAATCCTACACCTTCAACGATTGCCGAAACTGATGAATTATAAGTTGGAAACGCAAACCTTTACATGTTTTGTTTTCCCTGATTGAGTTTATTGCAATTTCTCCTGTTTCTCCTGTTTTTTGGCGTTTAATTTGTTCTTATTATGTGCTTTACTGTTGTTTTCTTCTGCCTTGCCTTGTGGTTTGTTTCTTCTGTTTCATCTTTAATTCTTTAAGGGAATCAACTTTCTCTGTTTTTTTGACCTATTACTGTTTTTTGTCATTATGCTTTTATGTGTGTTGTATTGTCTGTTTCTATCAAGTCCTGTGTTTTATTTTATTTTTTTAAGAAAAATGAAGCATTAAATTACTGTGTACAATATTTATATAAAGTTTTACTTTTTTTGTTATTTTCTCAAATTGTGTTTGTTTACTTTTGTGTGTGTGTGTGTGTGTGTGTTTCTTATTTTGTTTTTTTTTGTTTGTTTACTGTCGTCATCTATTGTGTTTTTAAGGATTTGCATCATCTTAAGTCCTCTTTTTTTGACTTTTAGAATAAAAATCAAGTTTTCTTAATTCTATCATCACGCTCCAACCCTCCATTCGCCTTTCCCGCCTCCCCTACCTACTACAAAATAATAAGTTTCCTATTTACTATCCCTGGTGCTATTGTAAAAAATGCGGAGAGGAATTAACACTTCAATATAGAGGATAAAATCTGTTACGGTGTTTATATGTGGTGGGCGGCGCTAAAGAACACCCACAATCGCAAAGACTGCTTACGGAAGTTGGGGGCAGGTTCTGTATGAATGAATGTATACCACGCGGACGAAACCGTTGACTGCCTGGTTAGTGGTATAGTTTTTGCTCACAGACGTCTTTGAGTTGGAGGAGAGGGAGGTGTTGGCAAATTAGTGTGTGGTGTGGTGTGTGTCTTCTTTTCTTCAAACAAAACAGCGGGCAGGTCGTCGTCGTCGTCCCCCCATTATCCTTACTTCTCGCCAGGATGGCCATATGTATTCTGTGCTTCATTTGAATTTACCAGGCTTTCTCCGTCACAATGGCTCGCACGCAACGCCCCATCACCATCACCATCATCTCTACCACCACCACCACCTCTTTTCTGACCTGATGTTTTCTAACCCCCCGATCATAACTCAGTACATGTAACAGCCAATCTGCCGCTCTCTAATCTACACGGTTAGCACGCGTGATAAAGAAACACACAACATGGGTTAGACGAAAACAAATGTACGATTCTAAGACGTGGTAGAGAGACTTAGACAAACTTCAATTCATGTTATTCTAAAGTCGCACTGTGTACCTACGTATGTATACTTGAATGAATCATAGGGGAAATCCTAGGGTGCCATACTAAAGTGGCTCCCTTGTTTGTGGTTGTTTCTTCTACACTACGAAACGCGTACCGTTTCAACTCTATCATGAGTTTCAATTACCACTCACTGTTCATGATATATTCGTTGGACAGTTTTTGTAGTAGTACATAGTAGTACATAGTACCTACCTTCTCCCCATAGCAAAGGATTTTCAGATTTCTTAGTTGAGGTTACATTTATTGTGTTTTATTGTTCCAGATTGAATTTAAATCTTTAAAAATAACTCTTTTCAGAACTTATACCACTACAAGTTTTTTAGAAATAGATAACAGACAAAAAAATATTTTTTTTAAAATACAAATTCCGAGTTGTAAAAAAAGTCAAAAGAAAGTTATAGATAACTGAAAGTTTGAGTTCTCAAGCAATAACAAAAATGATTTAAAGAGGAAAAAAAAAAGAAGGAAATTGGAAACAAAAAAGACACACTCGGGAGATAAATAATACACTATAGCAGTAAAACAAAAGAAACTATAACACACAAATAATAATAATAATAATAATAATAAACACGTAGAGCAAACAAAGTAAAAGAGAGTAAAATATATTGAAAATATCAAATAACTTTGTTAGAAATTTAGAAAACCAAAGACAGTTGAAATTACTTTGGTTCCAATGTCAAACTAATAAACCACAAGAATAAAAACCAAAAAACACACAAGTTAAAAGTTTTTTTGTTTATTCATTCATTAATTCTGTCCTTCTTCTTCTTCTTCTTGTCCTTTTTCTTTGGTTCATGGTCACTCTTCTTAGCAGCAGTTGGAGTTGGAGCAATTTCAGGTTTTTTTGGAGGAGTGTATGGCTGACCAGTTTCTTTTGCTAAAAGGTACTTTTTGTTTTCTTCTTCATACATAGCTTTTTGTTCTTCATAAAGTTCTTTCCATTTTTGTTTTTCAAATTCACTTAAATCTTTCCATCTTCTTGAAGTTTCTTGAGCAATTTCAGGTTGAGATAAAACACTTTCACCAGTTAAAGCTCTTTCTTTAACAATAACATCTCTCATTGCATTGGAATACAAAAAAAATGAAGTTAATGGTTTCTTTGGAGCATTTGGATCTTTTATCTTCTTAATCTTTTTCTTGTCATCTTTCTTAACCTCGAGGAATTGATCAGCTAACATTGGGGCAATCATATCAAAAGCTTGCTTATCTTCCGGTTTAGCTTCAACAGCGTTGAAGAAATCAACGGCAGCTTTAGAAGCATCGTTGGCAGCTTTGGATAATTCAAAGAGTGATGCAATTAACTGTGGAATCTCCATTGATTATGATTATTATTATTGATATTAATTTTTGTTAGTATGACCCTGCATATAATATAATATAATATAACCTATGAAAGAACTGGACAACTATATACACTAATATACATGTATACGAATATGTATTAAATGTGTATATGTATATAATAACTGTGTTATAACATGGAAAGTTTGATGTTTTGATTTTTGTTGTAGTAACACGACACGACACGAAACATGTACGACCCGTCCTTGTTTACATTTTTTTGGGGTGTTTTTTTTTCTCATACAAGAGAAAACGTAAACAATAGTCAAAACATCATTGATAAGTGAGTTAATTCATTTCAAAAACAGAAAACGAAGATAAACTTACTGCATCCTTAGTAGCTCTAACTTCTTCAGACATTTTTAGGATTCCTATGAGGTGTGTACGATAGTTGGTAATTTCTGGTAAAAAAAAATGAACTTCTCTGGCCCTCCTTGTGGTGAAGAAAGAAACAAATAACCAAAGAAAAAGGGAGGAAAGAAGACAAGGGGAAGAAAGGACGGGGGCGTCGGGGTACTGGTTTTACCAGGCAATTTTTGCGAGTTTCAGAAGAACCAAAAAAAAAAGGTGAATTCGTGGATTCGTGGATTACCAGTGGTCTGGCCAGAGAGAGAGGAAGGACGCAACGACGAGTAACCGGCGATTCCGCACGCAAGCACGCACCCATGCGCTCATTAATTAATGGGGAGAGCGCACTCGTTTGGCCGATAAGTTGCCGTTGCCGTTGCTGCTGTTGTAGCCAACCGCCAAAGACATCCCACAGCCAGCCAGCGACCAGCCAGCGACACCGTTTCTATCACCAAGCCACGATGTGTATGAGGCCAGAGTACACATACATGCCACACAGTGCTCACGCCTCCCTGAGTCACCGCTCTCCTTCCTTTCTCTTGTAGTTTCCGAGTCGCGCGACCCCGCTCCCTCCCCTTCCCATTCAAGCGCCGTCTTCTTACGATGCCCTGGTAAATCTCACTTACAACTCTGCAGCCACAAGAATGCCACGGGCAGGACTTAACTGGCGTTCAATATTGTGTGTGGTCTGTTCTGCCGCCCAGGTGACATTGCTGCGTTTTGGTGGAATACAGATATTAACTCCCTCAGGGGAGTAAATTGAGTCACGTCCTGCCAACGAAATTACGGCTATGGTGACATTTCAGGGAAGGTTAGAGCGGGCAGAGTATTTCTTATCTATCCCACATGGGAGAAGGCCCTGGTGGGAGGTGCAATAGGCAAAAACTAAGAAAGGGGCTGAAACATTGTGCTGGTGATCAGTTCTGGTACGTACTAGTCTTGCTTTCATGTCAGTGTTTTTTAGTTTCATACAAGACATTCGAAGTTTCTCTAAATCGTGCTACATGTATTGTTGATATATCGGTCACATCTGAAAACACAGGACAGGTACTGTAGAAATTGATTGTACTCCTAGTGTCTAGAGCTAGGAGTAGACGTTACTCTAGCGCCCATATTTTTAGTTAAGTTAGGTCGTATTTTTGTTTGTTTGTAGAGGAAGGACGCTGCAACCGCCGTCGATCAACCGGCCTGCATAGCAATAGGATAGATCACATGTGGGCTCAGCTCAGCCCAGCCCAGCCCAGTGAGGGAGCTAGAAGAGTGAATAAAAGTCGCATCGCACCCATTGAAAGTCAGAGCATTCGCGTCACCTGATAAACATAACATGTCTGCCTGTCTCTCAGTCCTGTGGCCATTCCACCCC